>JAPYZH010000903.1:0-12192 GCA_030523085.1 Meteorus colon | reverse complement strand
GAGGGGGGGGGGGGTGGGGGGGGGGGGGGGGGGGGGGGGGGGGGGCAGAACTGAAGAAACATAGTAACAGCAACAGCAGTGATATGACCAAAATATGTGATGTGAATGAAAGTTTATCGATTAAGCAACAGACACATCGTATTACTAGAATAATTATGATACCGCATTTGTCAAAATAGCGGACTTATTGTCATGATAGCTTGATGTGGATAACATCGTGCCGCACTATACACAGATGAGTTTTATATTCGTAAGTACTATTTTTATACATGTATATTTGTATATACCACAATATACATGCCTGTGATGAATTCACGAGTTATATAAAAATCAAGACATCTATTGATATATACACATATATTCAATTAGTAATTGATTATATCTCCAACATGATTATCCAATTCATATGTATAAATCTCAATCAATCAAATCTATGATTGATCGTATTAAGTATATTTATCAATAAATGTATAGAATTCGACTCACTCTGGATATTTAACGTTTGGCACGGCCTTGAGAAAGCATCTTTGTCGTAAAATACCCTCCCACAGTTGTACGCCAATGATACCAAAAATGAAGAAAACGAAGAAGCACAGTAGAAGAACGTTACCCAACATTGGGAGGGTATCGAGTAACAGCATTACAAGTATTCGCATACCTGTGAACGATGTAAAGAGATTCAATACTATCTTGTTCATGAAACAATCTAAGAACGATAAAGTGTGTATTGATAATATATATAAGTATTGTTTAGCCTTTACTCGGTATTCTGTTGATTGCCCGCAGTGGTCTAAGTACTCTTATCGTTCTTATTGCAGACAAGTTCATATTCTCCATATTCAAGCAATATTCAAGAGCGCTGAAATGATGTGTTGAGACGTATAATATCAAACGGTATATACTTATGTATGCAATAATGGAAATATCATATCATAAATGAAACATTTTACCCAGCTGCGACGATGAAGCAATCCAATCTATTCCATGAATCAGCAAGATATGTACCTTTTCCATATATTCCCATTGCCACCATTTTTATCGCCATTTCCAATGAAAAAAATGTAAATATTATGTCGTCAAACATCTGAAACTCATACAAAAATACAAACAAATGTACGATCTTCACAATGATTATGTTATGATATCTCATTATATTGATCATATATGCTTGTTCACCTGGAGGATTTTACACCGATTAGTAATGCATTGATCATCAACGCACGGTTGATACATTCCAAGGGTGATGCAATTTAGTATAATTACCATCATACTTATTCTCTCGAACCATGTGTTTTTTTTTAAATTTCAGTTAAGGATAAGAAATAGTTTACATGGTGATTGGGATCATGCACGTTCACCGTTACTTATTTTAAATCGTAAACGAGTAACATGAGTATCGCACTTTATCACCCATTCGATTCAATTCTCTTCTGATGGCCCAGAAAAACATTATGCCTACACTTAATGCACCGAAATATTTTGGTTTTTGATGCATGTCGAACATCTTTACCGCAAAACGAAGAGTGCCCAAGGCAACATCTATTCATTGTGAGCCATCGCATTGGATTAATGGCACAGCGATATTCTATTTCTGTGTGAAAAACTAATGACGCATCTTTCGTTCAGTAGTAACAATGCTTTACTATTTCAACTTGTATCCAAACAATAGCATACAATTTCTTAACTCTTCCAAAATTTCACAATCTCTTTATCAAACTACAGCCAATAGGATTCAATCCATGTGAGTTACCGTCGATTTAGAAAATTAACTCGAACATAACGTCAACTCGGTACGCTTGCGTTCTATATGAAATAAGTGAACATTACCATCGAACTCATGGCACCAGATATTTAATTTTTTAACTCGGCAAAAATATATCGAAAACAAATTCATTTCGTAATGTTGGGGAGGAAATGCGTGTTCCTGTGCCGTTATTATATATTTCGTGTCGCTTTGTCATATTCACATTATTATATACACAGTGGGAAGCTACGGGATCGATAAACAACTTGGTGGCTCTATGTACCTCACATCCTGGCGCACTTTCCATTTCACGCCGTGGAAAAATAGATATTCGTATGAGTATCAGTTTATAAATATACCAATATACGTATGTGCATATGCGTAGAATCGATAAGGTATACTTTGGAAGTGATGCGTAAACGCACTTGACGGGTATAGATAGCGACTTTGTCGGCTGCTTTTCGTTTGTATCACTCATAAATGAGAACATCCCGCAAATTTTCGACGAAGAACTATGGTATTCTCTATCATAGAAAGTCGAATTGAAGGTCATCGATTTTCGAATAACGAGTCAGCTTATGAAGAAAAAGACGGAGCTACATTGGATTCTCGAATATATAAATGAATAGTACGCTGTACCAGTTTCACACATGTCATGATTTCGATCAACTAGCTCGTGTGCAGTAAGTCGGATACTTTTTCTTAGGAACACAAATTGGCATCCGCTATTTATATCCGACAGCCATAATTGACAATCGACGCTCAAGCAAATTATTCGATCGACTCGTGTTTCCGCTAATTCCTCTGAGAAGATTAACAGTTGACAAATAACTAACAAATAACGAACGTCGAATCACTTGTTCCAATTATTTTTCTCATTATATGTCGTTAATTGAACTATTGGCGAAGTCAATAATTACATCCGGTGATCGTTCATGAAATGAATCGTAATGATACATAATGTATTAATCAATGTATTACGTTATTGAATATTGTCATACTGCATATAGTAAAATCGTTCTTGCTATTAATATCTGACATTTCTTCGGTGTTTCAAAAATATTGTACTATAGATTCAGTAGTTCATATGGTCTTTATTCTGTAAATTCTATTCGTATCAGAATTAGCATCTTTTCAACGGTAATCAATCCAGAAATCACTAATGCCATGCTGACAACCCGCACGCTTCCTACAGATTGCATGGCGATAGAGCGAAGGACATGTCGATCGATGACCCATTTACTTGGTAACAAAAAATCCTATGCTAACGTTTACCACGCGCTCATATCAATTTCGTTCAACACAATTTTCAGATAATAACATGATCCATTTGTACACCTTACCTCACGATGCGTCACCATCATATCTAGTTATACACCAATGAACAAATTTCTATATAACGCGATAAAAACTTCGTTTTTCCTTATTGACTAACGATGGAATCATAACATTATGTGATTATACCAATTGCAGTAAAATTCACCACAAATCTGATAACACATTTCTATAGTTAAATAATAGAAAGGATATGGATTAGTGATGAGCGCAAGACACCAGTTGCGTGGTCGTGTGGTTTGGTCGAGATAATGGAGTGCAACAGATACAAATCCTGGATAAGGCAACCCATCACGCCTCATGGCTTCCTCTTCATCTTCCTCTTCGATTATATCATCATCTTCGTCGTTGTTATCATCATCATCATCATCATCATCATCATCATCATCATCATCATCATCATCATCATCATCATCATCATCATTATCATTATCATCATCACCATCATCATCATCATCATCATCGTCGTCGTCGTCGATATCATCATCTTCATCGTCGTCGTTGTTGTTGTTATTGCTACGATCGTTGCCATTGTCACCTTCCTCATCATTATCGTTATCCTCTTCTTCACCAATATTTGCTATAACAATACTATCACTATCTCCATTATCCTCGCGTTTGCTTTCTTTTCTTATTCGTATCGCTTCCTGTGTATCATTGAAATTTTCGTCTCTATCGTCTTCATCTTCGTCATTCTCAAGGTCACTTAGTGCGGGCACATCGCTATCAAAGTCCTGCATCTCCCCATTATCACATGATGTTGAATTCGCTGAGCGGTAATGAAAGTATGAACCAAAATACGACATTGACATGGCGATAAATATTCTTGTAGTCCCAATGCATTAATCACTCTGATGCTAATTCTTATCGTGAAACCCAATAAGAGTATATTTATTTGCAATGGTGATAGTGCGGATATAATCAATTATTGCCTAAGATATTTGCGACGCACAAATCTTTTTTCGTTAATCTCTCTCAAATTGATGATGGGTATGGAAAATTGTGAATATTGATGTTGCTCGAGTGACAGGTCGGAGTATTGGAATTCCCGGTGATCACGATCATGACCAGACACCCGAGTACGATGAGGTGTCACAATGAAATGAATTGGATCTCTGAGGAGGATGAAAACGACATTATCCGTTGATTTGTACTGGAATGAACTTCTAACCGTGAGGATGGAGAAACATTGTCATGTTGTGCTTTGCAATTTTACATCTTTAGTCTCCCACAGTATTACGAGTAGTAGGAATCATGCGATATGTACCCACTTTACTATGTACTTGGATTCACGCAGAGTTTGTGTTTCGTATGTTTGCGTTGTTGGATTATCGTCGTTGATACGATTCAGATGTATCATAATACTGGTATACAATCATTGCTGCTATCAGTGTATTATGCTAACTTCTAGTATAATTATTCACCTTTGTCAACAATGCACCATGTTAAACTGACATATAACAAACACTCACGGAGAAACGTCTGCCGGCAACTGAAAAAACGTCGAACGTCGCAAACCTCCCCAAACGCATGCGCTTTTCTGTAGTTCACCCCGATATAACTCCAGGCAACGTATATATATATATATATATGTAAATATCTATGATGTGGTGATATTACTATTAGGTCTGCATTTGAAGTATTCGCATCATGTACAGTTTTACATTGTGCTTCGTCACCTGCAACAGCACACTGGCCTCAGTGCCCTACCTGATCCTATCCATACAGCCCCGTTGACCTCATTATGTCTCATCATTGGCCCTTCGTCTTACTTCTGATATTATGAAAATATGAAAATGTAAATTTGTTGAATTTGTTATTGCTAAAAATAACAATTGTGATTAGAAATCAAGGAGAAATTCCGAGATTTTTGCGTAATTGACATGCCGCATTCAATACTGCGAATGGTATATTAAATACAATTCTTGAGTCAACTTTAACGGTAAATTGTAGAGAAAAAATATATATACATATATACAAGATCTCATGCTTACCATATATGAATAATTGACTTGACGAGAATAATAATTTCACAATGATGCGCAATTCATGAGATTTTTCGTAATCCGGGAATGGCATACATTCCCTTCGTACACGCATATTGTTATTGTAACAACATTCCACAATACGAGATAAGATATGTATTAATTTGTTCATTCACAAATCTTTCGTAACCATATGCTCAATCCATTCTCACCTGATCGATCGTTTATAAACAAAAACGCAATTTTATTCTCTGTAAGGATATCTACAATTTGTATACAATTAAAGTTATCTATTGTTTTGTTTTTCATCTATCAATTTTTCAAAACTGGAAAGCCATAGCAGCGCCATCTGATGAATATCGAAGGCGATACAGTTGAAACAACGTTCCACCATAGGATCAGACGGTAAACTACTGACAGCAACATTTCTTTGTTCATTTACCGTTCTTTTCCGGAATTTGAATTTTCTTCGCTTTCACGTATAGATCACTATTCCTGAGGTGATGTAGTTCGAATTTCGATTTGTGAACGCGGCTCTATTTCCGGTTTCATCACATTAATACGATTTTGCAAAGTTTTAGGCTGAAAGATTATATCCGAATTCACTCACTGCTTGAATAAGTGCTTGATATAAATATACTTATCCAATTGAATTCAAGCACTGTCCGATTCACGCTGGATAAGCATTTGTGTTATATAAAATGGAGGTAACTGATAAACTGTGCTTGGGGAAATCAAGTTTAACTTCAGAAATAAATTATAAAAGATTACGATGCCGCTTAGCATTTTAAATGATAAATTACAACTCATTAATTTTATTAGAAAGTGGAAATAATGGTTTGAAAAGCTGGCTGTATATTTGAAATTTTTTTAATTATTGTCATGAGAGTTAGCATGAAAGTACTTTACATATACGCTAGTACATCTGACACACTCGTGGCAGCGTGACGGCTTGACACATTTCCCATCATGCATTGCACGATTAGAATACCTTCTTCCATATTATCTTATTTCAGGCTTTTCCGATGACATCTCTAATGAATTTGATTTATGGGAAAATGAAATGTCAATTTTATTGTTGTAATACCATTACAATACATATAAATATGTGAAATCTAGAGAAGGTAACATATGTGTATTGAAGTACATATCAGATTTATATACTGTTGAACAGTAATGAAAATTGATACCAAAATGCCAATGAAGAATCTATCTGGAAACACTTATCTGACAGATAACCTCAAAAGTTGGTTCTTCATTATATGTTACTCACGATACTTTGGAAATATCATTAACTCACACAATAGATAAGAAAACCATTACGCGCTGTGATGAATGAGAAAAAATGGAGAACAAAGCTATCCAAGGTGTTGTTAAAGATTTGGATCTTACACTACAGCCTCGATCGGCGCCGCGTTACAAAGTTTGGCTGCCACTTGCCACACAACAGGTGATACTATCATTTGTTATTTGTGCATTATTTGTATCTTCCAATACTTTATGTTAATTATATATATTGTATGTATTGTTAACAGTTGCGATTGAGATGTCTCAATCAGTTAATCGGTTACAACCTACAGCCAGATAAAAATTGTGAAACATGTTGGTTTTATTTCACACTTCATCGTTCAAGCATGTCATCACCACTATACACAAGCGAACCTATCGACAATACCAATCCAAAATGGTTATGCCTAGAAGTATCTACTCTACATGCCACAGGTCTTTCTACTGCCAATGGTAATTTATTGATTAATTAATGAACTATTCTGATGAATAAATGTCCGTAAATCGATAACTTTAAGTGATCAATATTTTTTTCTCTTTCCACATGTCAGAAATTGTGTTGAGATTGTGGCGCAGAACAATGGCAGACGATCCGAACTCCGATATCACAGTCTTTACATGGGGAATATCATTCACTGGATTAGTGTACATGGGTCCGAAACTATCCAACAATCTTGAGTCAATGCTTCGACATAACTCACTGATATTTCACCTTCATGGTGGCTACTTTGTACCTCCATATTGTTTGATACATCCACCGGAATTCCGACGTTATCTCCATATGAGTGTGAATAACTCCGAGATATGTGACAGTTACACAGTAGGTAAATTAAGCAGTCTACGTCAAATGATGCAATCATTAAATCATTGGAATGAATCGGTGCAAGTGTTGCGTGACCGCATAGCATCTGGTGAGAGTATTCAATCGTCAAAATTTAAACAAACTACGCTGAGTCGATTATTGCAACCGAAACGAATGAGTAAAGAAAAAAAAATTGAAATATTGAGAATGGGTAAAGAATTGGAAATTGCAAAATTCCGAACTAAATTATTGGAACAAGAAAGGATTAGAAAAGTTGGCGAACTTCGGACATTAAATCAACATCATTTGAGTATTATGGAAGAAAATGAAGATCGAGGTTCAATATTAATGGGGCGATATAGGGTGCTGAATAAAGATATTGAACGATTGCGTGAATGGCGCCAGAATCACATTCAAGCACGTGAATGTTATGTTCAAACTTTGGCTCAACTTGCATACAGACGACGTCAACTAATATCGGATCTCAACCACATCCACCCAATCAGACAAGAATCTGAAAAAAAGTTTACAATAAATAATATACATTTACCTGATAGCGAGGAATTGGACAGATCAAATGATATTCAAACGTCAGTGGCATTGGGATTTGTCGCCCAAACAACACAAATGGTCGCGAATTTTCTCAGTATACCGACGCGATATTCAATAATTTATTACGGATCTAGGAGCAAAATAATCGATTGTATAACTGATAATATTCCAGTTGATGATCGCCAATTTCCGTTATTTTCCCGCAGCAAAGATAAATTGCAATTCCATTATGGTGTATACTTACTCAATAAAAACATAGCACAACTGCGATGGTACTGCGGCCTGCCCACGTCTGATTTACGTGCGACATTACCAAACTTAGCTTCATTAATCAATATGAAACCGAATCAATCATTAGACAATTTAAAGCGAACATTTTCGGGTTCATCATTGGACACAGATATAAGCAATAATGGCAAGCATAACCTACCATTGATACCGCCTCTTGAAAAAATTCCTGATGATGGAGATTCGAAGACGATATTTCGGCCAACGCGTACCTTGAGTCAATTCAAAAGTTCGAAAACGACATTAGGATCTTCTTTGGATCAAGGGTTAGATAAACCATTGCAAATTTCCGGTATCAATACAAAAATGAAACGGATTTATAAATCCGAAGAGAGTGCCATTGCTGATAAGATATTTTCATTACCACACGAAAATTTGAATAATAGTAGCGACGAAACTATTTATCATACCGATACAAATTGTAATTTGAGAATTTGTGAAATATCAAACACATCTACATCATTTTCGACTGGTATTATCGGAACGGATATTGAAATTACGGTGCCGACATCAATTTGTCATAAAAAGTATGATGACGAATGTTTGCGCCAACATAGTTCTAATTCAATAAGCAGTTGTGAAATGGCACTCACCGGCTCTCAAACCGATGTCGACGATCGTATCAGAGATACACCCAATAACAGGGTGATTAATTCAACAAACGGAGAATATACTTTGCTTTCGATTAAATGTGTTAATTCATCATTGCCAGCATCCGAATGCCATTGTCCTCGCGGTGAAAGTATTTCCACGAATGAATCTCAATCAATGGGATCACTGTTTGCCAAGCCTGAACCATACGCCGCTGAGGACAAATTCAGTCCAATCACTGGATTGAGTTGTGATGTTATTGATAGTATGGAAACTCTCGCAAGTCCAGTCATTTGTTCAGATGATTCTGAGAGCCTGTGTGAAACAATCGAAAATAGAGCCGAAGCCGCTACTGGCTGTGTAGAGAGCGTCAAATCGTATTATGATGATAGGTAGGCTGTGATTATGTTGAATCTTATTAAATTCCAATAATTAGACATAATTTGATTGCAGTGAGGATGGAGCATTGACAAAAAAATTTCAGACAAAATATAATTTCCGTTCAAATAAGTGTTTACGATATGAATGGGTGAGCGTAATATACGAAAAAAATATTAAATTTTCATCGCAGATATTCATCCAATAACCGTTGATTTACTCTTATATAGGACATGAATACTGGCGCAGCACGTTCTTTGCCATGCTCTCAACAAAACCAACCGCAGAAAGCTGTCAATGATTATCAGGCATCCACCGAATTTATCAATTCTATTAAAAAAAGTTCTGAGAATGTATTTGCAAGAACTGAAGCACTGGCGAGTAAAAGAACAAGTTTCAAGTTGATGAAACCTCGTTCGTGAAGACAAGGAGAAATGTCAAATGAAAAATTGGTAGAAACAAAATTTTGGATACCCCCCGTTTCTCCATCATTTACAGCCAGAAAATATGTATATCTAGAAAAAAATTTTGATCGTTCAGAGTACGGATGCTTCTTAAAATTGACGTGTTATTCTGTAATATTTCATTCTTTTTTTTGGATCGTGACGCAACTTGTGACGTTGTGATTTTTACAATAGAACAATGTAAATATGAAACAAAAGCGTAATTTCTCTTGTATAAATAGTTGAGAAACGCGGAAATATATCAGATCCAGTATCAATTGTAATGAATATTCGCCATAAATATTGTTGACAAATTTAATACTCACAACTATTACTATTATTGATACACTTAAACTTTCAATATTATTTCTCGCGGTTCATTCATTAATCATAATACTCATTTTCAAAGAAAATGATGATAGTTCACATCGAAACTTCGATTCATCTGTTTAGAGAATTACTAGAAATTCACTCATATCTTTGTGACAAATTATCCTTTTATATTGCAAAAAATTTTGAAAAAATGTTGGTTTCACCAACTTATCCTAATACAATTGAGTTCCTCGTAGGAATGTTATCATTGGTGAGACAGAAAACCTCATTGGAGTTTGGTACATGTTATTTGAACACGTGAGAATATCCATATAATATTTGATACTAGATTAACATTTCATTTATTCTCATACATAATATGACTACGAAAATGACATCATGATTTTATTATAAAACTCTAATCGTATTTACATAAAGGACAATTGATGGTTCACATGGGTCAATGATGAAAAATGATTAGAGAAATTGAATCACTCGGAAGCATTGAGTTTCGTAAGGTTGGCACTGATTTCCCAAAGTTTTGTTGCGACCTCAGAGTCAAATTCTTTTTTTGATTTGTAGATCTTGCAATCGCGATATAATAAACCATGTTCATTCGATATAGAGGAATCTGTTGCACAATGGAGTAGTGTTTGTGCGCCCTGTCAGAACGAGAAAAATCATTGCATTAATATGACAATGTAAATGAGTCAGAGGAGGCACAATTGTTTGTTTGTCACCTGGTATGCCGTGCGCAAAAAAAGAAACGCCACTGGTGAGAAGATAATGTAATGAAACCAACTCCTTTTAACATTTCTGAATAATCCTGTATATGTGAATCCAGGACAAACCATGTACACATCGACTCCAGAATTTTTTAATTTCCCAGCTAATTCAGTAGCAAAATAAGCGTTGGCTAATTTCGAATTGCAATAAGCTGGATTCATTCTCGCTTTTGTTGAGACTCCTTCCTCCCCATTTAAATTGGAAAAGTTGATTGTTGCTGACTCTAGAAGCTTGGAGGTGACAATGACAATTCTGAGAATGAAACAAAAAAGTAAAAATGCAATTGCGTCAAAACAATTTGGGATAATGAATTGCTGTCCACGGGAGAAACTGGGTGTATACCTGCTTGGTGCTGATTGTTTTATTCTATCTAGTAATAGATTAGTGAGAAGAAAATGTCCTAAGTGATTCACACCAAAATGAATTTCGAAGCCATCTACTGTAGAAGCACGGTGGTTCAATGGTACATAAACTCCAGCATTGTTTATTAGCACATGAATTTGCGGGAATTGACTGAGAACTTGTTGAGCGAATACTCTTATAGAAGTTAATGATGCGAGATTCAATTCCATCGGAATCTATAAATGACAATTGTCTTGAGAACAAAAATACAAAAACCACAAACATAATATTACGAGTTGTGAAATGATGTACGAATTGATAAATGGAATGTGATGAATATGTTTTGAGGTAGGCATGTGAAGTTTAATATTCTTTACCAATTCACCAGTAGTTATATCACTGCGGATTTCCGAAATGGCTTTATGAGCACCGACCATATCACGGCATGCCATAATAACATGAGCGCTACGTCTTACTAGCTCTCGTACGGTCTCCTTACCAATACCTGAACTGGCACCTGTTACTACAAATACTTTTCCTTTTAAACTGCTTGTATCCTTACAGCGTCCCCACGTTCGCTCACGACTCTTTCTCAGCAGTGATAAGATTACGACAACGGAAAAAATTAGATAGTACAATGACGACATTATTTATGAGCTATTGTGACGAACAACGTTGCACGTAGAACTAATCTCACATTGAATCAGGTACCAAATTTCAATAATCAATGAGCATCCAAAGTGATTAGTCGTGAGTTTATTTTGTTGTTTGAGTTGCCGATTGGAGACATTGACGAGACAGGAAAAGATGGGCGATAATAACAGGAAGAATGGAATTGAGAGGGGTTGAACTGTGTTTGGACTGCAGTGGGGACGTTTTGAAATGGAGGAAGCCAAAGAGGATAGTACTACACTCTTTGGAGGAAGCCAAAATCCAACTAATGGTAAGGCTGGGTTTCACCAAGCCTTGCCATATAGTGATTCAAAAATAGGCAATAGCTCGTTGCTCCGCCAAAGTGAGACGACCGTGAACTACACTCGGCATCAATATTTCGTGCAGGGCGGCGCCCTGTTAACTCTATCGATCAGAACTCTATCCTTCCAGAAGCCTATCCGCCAGAACCCTGTGCTTCCAGAACTCTATCGATCACAACCCTGTCGATCAGAACTCTGTGCCCCGGAACTCTATTCGGGAGACAGGGGAGACAGTGAACTCTGTGGAAAAGAACTGTGGGGAGACAGTGAACTCTGTGGAACACAACTCTGTCGGCCCAGAACTCTCTTCCCAAAAGTCTGTCGATGCAGAAGTGTATGGAGGCAGAAGTGTGTTGTTGGTTAAGTGTGTGGG
>JAPYZH010000901.1:0-12287 GCA_030523085.1 Meteorus colon | reverse complement strand
CGCATAAACAAAATTTAATATAATTTTTTATTGATGAGTAATAATTAACAAAATGAATAAACTCGTCAATTTTAAAGGTTATAGAATGTGTCAACATGCGATCCCATATAGCTCTCAGAACAATCCTGTACAGCTCTGAGAGCTGACTAACGTTCAGTTGAGAGAGCTGACTAAAATACAGCTGCAGCAACTATATGATAGACTATGAAGCGCGTACAGCTCTCGTAGCTATACAATATAGCTCTGAGAGCTAAATTTTTTTTTCCGTGCGGGAATAAAATAATCTATTCCAAACTTCAAAACAATTTCTCAAACACTTCCAGTGTGTATCCGTAAATGAAAAATTCTTAAAACAAATGGAAACATCCGTTATAAAACCTTCAAGCACCAATACATACCTACACACAAATACAATTTTTATCGTCCAATCCCATGTGCTTAACATCAATATGACATCCCTTAAAAAAGAAATGAAACAATAAATAAATAAAAATGCCCAATCGCAACAACTTTCTATAACAGAAAATTGAATAATTAGCATAGGTATAATAGAATGGGCTAGTGGAAACCCCCATACTTTCACCTATCCTACTCACATATTGAAAAATGACCTGCAGACGACCAAGACACTCTCTAATATCCTCGCTTTCTCAGCAATTTCCGGAATTAATAGCTCGCTAAGTGGCGGTTAAATTATTGCCTCGTAAATATCTCGCCGCCCTCTCGATTCGGACGCGCCTCTCTTCTGCTTTTCGCATCTCTCTTTACTATACAGGGTGGTAGAGCACAAGGGTATACTATATAGCAGCATCATCCCTAGTCGAGTTTGCCATCGTATTGCCACACTTTTATGCCTCTTGATGTATGCAACAATCTTTCATCTCAGTATAAACTAATAAAATAATTTACTACGTTCGTATATATGTACAAGTCTAAACAAAACATATTATATACATGTATTTATGTGTGCAACAGGGGAAAGTATGGATATACCTGTGGCCATATACACCCATAGCCATTATATGTGAATAAATGTATACAGTAGATGCACACACATGTGACTATATACAATGATCAGCGAAACGAAAAGGAGGTAAGAGCGACGCTTGGGCAAACGTGACTCTCACAGGGGGATGAGAAAACATGGCCACCACGGCCGACACGGCGTCTCCACCTTTTTATTGCAAGCGCCAGAGGCAAAAGGCAAAAGGCAAAAGGCAAAGCGAGAAAGTGAGAATGGGACAGAAGAATTGTGCAATGCGATGGGGATATAGAAGCGGCGGCGGCACACGAGAGAAAGACTAACTCAAACTCAACAAGAGTGTGCAAGCAAGAGAGTAAGAGAAAAAGGATAAATGCGGCGCGCATTCACGGTCGTACACACTTATTCGCGTCACAGGACCACGGCGCTGCCAGTTGCTGTTATTTATCGGCGGTTGACCGTTGAGTGGCGCTAGCGCGGCATTTTAATTGCACTCTTATACCACCCAACAGTAGGCGCAGCTCGTAGTGTTGTGTCGCGTATTCTAAATGACCTCCACCTCTTCTTCATCGTCTCCTCCTTCATCCCCATTCGTTTTATATCTATACCTATATATGTATATATGTATTTGTACAATGCACATTCACGCACACATATATAGATCGCGAGTCAAGTTATTTCAGCTCTTTTCTCTAGCTCCTTTATTACCCGCACCGCGAGAGTTGTCGTCGTCCATGTCGGGTGCAAGTGTGGGCATGTCCATATAATACGCTCCGGCTTAGATATGCGTAAATTTACTCGCGAGGTTACACTCGCTTCCTCTCTTCTCCTCATTTTCTCTACAAAAACCACATACACACCTAAATATATATATATATATATATATACATATTTATATGTGTACTTGACATATTCTCTTTCACTCTATCTCCACACGTGTGTTTAACATATATGTCTATGTATAGGTTATATAAATATGTTGGTGAAAGTATATAGGTGTTATTCGGTAGAGTGTCTCTCTGCATAGGACCGCGACGTATTCCCCGGCGTATTTCAGCAGGTTATCATCACCAGATCTACACGGACTACGCGAGAAATTATTTATTAGCGCAGGACACCTCCTTCGTCACCATGCGCATATATATGTAGATATATATGTATATCCTATAGGGCTTCTTTGAGTTCTGAGGCCGTAAAAAAGATTAACGAGCACCTCACTACCGGTAACCTCTATATACCACTTCTCCATGGTATGCATTTGCAGACGCTTTGGTTTGTGGGATACTTATCGTATCCATATACATATATGTAAAGGTATGTGGCTGTATGTGTGGAATGATTGGAGAAGTTTATTTCGAATTATCGTTTTTGGTTGTTGCAAAATTTGTTTGTCATTTTTTTCTTTTTTTTCATGCTGTATTGGGTTGCAAAGTTGATGATGGTTGTTTGATACAATTATCATTTGTTGTTTCAATTTAATTTTTTGAATGATGTTTTTCTGTGGAAGAAATTGTAGAATTTTTATTTTTTATAGAATAGTGAGAAGTAATAATTGTTTATTATTTATGAAAGTTTTATTCTTTTGTTTATTCTTCAATTTTCATCTGTATGGGAAGATTTTATTTGTGAGTAGTATTGCAATTAAGAAGTGAGAGTGAATTACGATTCAAAAATTTAACTAGAAAAACTTTTAGCCATTTTTTTAATGGAATTATCAACTTGTTGAAGAAGACATAATAATAATTCGTACGGTTATCGACATAATTTATTCGAATTCAAGTAAGTAGTTTTTGATCAGGATCAATATTTTAATTTTCACGCATAAGTGAAGAAATGAAACGTCTGGAGATTTTCCCAGTAAAAGCAGATGCATTTTCGTATATTTAATTCAAGACTATAACAAAAAATAAAATCGATAATGATCAATATCAACTCTATTCACAATTCATGCAAAAAAATTTTGCACATTTTTCTTTGAATTCAAAATATTCTTTTTCACAAATATTTAAGCTCAAAACAATTATACTATTAAAATGTCAAATAATTGATGAAGTTTGAAATGAATAAAATCAATAGGATTTTATTTTTCTTTCATTAATTAACCAACTACGTAAATTAAAAACAACACATCTGATTAAAAGAAAATATTCATAATATTCATATGATATTTTTTTTTCTGCATTTCCGTTCAATTCTTGCGGGTGGGCAAAAATATATTTGAAATGCATTGTATATTTAGTTTTTGAATCTACATTCCTTTGACCCAATGTATATACAAAGATAATGGTAGTGGTGAGAAAGGTGTTTATTTGTCACTTGTATTCATAGTTCAATGTAGTTTAAATGTTTGAAATCTGGTGAGACGAGAGACTTTTGAGTTCGAAGGGATATTCGTCATGTGAATACACCACCACGATAATCCGAACAGCAGAGCATTATAACTGATGATGCGTTTCTCACAAACTCTATTCATACAATAGAAATTCTTTAAAAATTTTGCGCCAAGTCAAATATTTGTTTGGGGCCCGTCGGGCGTGGCGTCGTATATAAACAGATTAGTTTGAAAGAATATTATAAGTATGAAAGGGGGTAAAGAGCACGACCACGAGAATACCAAAAAGAAAAGTATCAGAGAACGTGTTATATCTTGTATTTAAATGTGTATATATACATACAGGTATTACACATTATTGTTGATTGATGCAAAAGATGCAAAGAAGAAACAATTACGAGTTAATAACTGTAATATATGGCAGTAGACGTCACGGCTGGTGGGACCGACGAAATAACTCCCACTGATAAACGTTGTACAATATGCTGCATAGTTGTTTACTGATTCATCAGCAATAAAATCTCATTGTCGATCATAATAACAAGGGGAAAATAATTTGAAATGCATTTGATGCAAAAGATATTTGAGATTGATTGTCTCGGTGTTCTGACTATAATACGCAGTTAGGTATTTTGTCTACTTCATTCGTCAACTTCAAACCAAATTTCTGTATTTTTGTGCTGGAAAAAAAAATTTTAGATGAATTATTGTTGCATTGAGTAACTGAAGTGTACTTGGATTTGGAATAATTATATTCTTCAATATCATTTCCTTTTATCAGAGATAATATTCCAAACATTTCTGTCATGTTTGTGAGTTATATTCATTGTTTGAAAATAAAATAAAAAATTTTAAAGATACAGCCATAAACAAAAAGAAATAAAACAAAATAAAATTGAATTAATGAATTCGATAAATTGAAGTTCAGCCTCTTAATGTCAATAATTATTTGCAATCAAATCAATCAATTCATCAATTAATTAATTAAACAATTAATGAAAGAATATAGAAAAAAAAACCCATACAAAAATAACGAAACAGAACAAAAGAAAAATCAACACAACGATCCACTCTTAATTATTCAATCCAATTAACACATATTACTCTTTCAAATTCACCATAATTATTTATTCACTCAAAAGAATTTTAATCTGTGTATAAATAATCGTACATTTTCTTTTTCCTGTCGCTTAATTGTTGGTAATAACTTATTAAAGTAAATTCAGTATACATATATCTAAATTAGTGTAACATTATCGTAAGCAGCAGGTATGAAATGATGTATAGTGGTGAAATAAACATGGAGAACTCATGAGGTGGCAATGAGATTGAGGACACGTCTAGTGAGAGACGGAGGACAAGGTGTATAGATTATAGAGGAGAGGGGCTCGGGAAGAGAGGCAAGAGGGCAACTTTACACGGAACATTTCTTCGTTCGTTTAGTTAGATTGTGCGAACGAGGGTGATGTCACTGTGCCTGTTCGATCCGCTATCGCGAATTTTAATGATGCTGCAAATGTCTCTGGAGAACCCGCGTTATATTATCTCTCGGTTTAGGCCGGATACGATGGCCGCCCACACGCTACCAACAACTTTCTCGTTCGTCTCTTTTTCATATGTACATGGATACATATATATATATATATATATATACATACACTTACTCTTTTCTTTGATATATTTTCTTATTCCACCAAAGCTTTACAATCTTTCAATCATCAATGTCAACTCGCTGCCGAACATCAACTCTCATCTCACTTGTTTCTTTTCAAATCACAGTGAAATTTTTTATTTTATCATCAGTTGTAGGATTAAAATAATTTTTTTTTGTTCTAGTCAAAGGAATATTGTTCATTGTAGAATGAAATAAATTTGAAATATTGATAGATTAGTATATTTTTTTGTTTGTTTGTTCGCGGTTCATGATCATTAATTTGTTTTATCATCTTTTATGGTGAGTGGACAATTTGTTGGACTTTGTTATTTACTATAATTATTTTGGAGGGGAAGAAAGAATGAAATAGTTATTAATGAAATTCTGAATGTTGTACGTATGACATCACAGAAATATTATGATGGGTAGGAAAAGGTACAGATGGATGAGACAAAGACGTGAAATGCGATGTTATATTTTATGCAATAGGGAGTAGGATTAAGCGACGATTGCGATTTTTGTAATTACAGTAATCCCAATATCATAGTAGCATAAAATATGATGTTATAAAAATCATAATTTTTTTGTAACCTATTTGAAGGATTGGAGCGTTCACTTCTTATTGTATTTGTTTATTTTATTGAATGATGGACAGAAAATTATAAATATCATCTATGTAAACAAATATATATCAACTGATGAGTTCATCATGTTTTTTTAATGCTCATAATATCCCTTCAGTTATTATCACCACCCACTATTGTAATCACGCAGACATTTTGGAAAACTTTTGTTTAGCTCAAATTCTACATTGTGAGTTATCCAGATCATCATTTTCTACTCTCACGCACAGATAAAATCGATCATAATTCTAATTCAATTGAAATTTTTTTACAGATCTTGACGTTTAATAAATTTATTTCCAACCCATTCAATTAATTATGAAGCCTCGCAACATCGGATTAATATTATCGAATCTGAAGTTCATGTCTTTCATTTTCTTCAAGTCAATTCAAAACCGGAAACGCAACAAATCTTTATCTCAAGAAAAATAACAGTTCTATGATAGATAAAAAACGAATCTTCCCTGTTGTAATTCTCATTCACTTTATTTTCTATACAAATAAAAACAAATAAAAAATTTCCATTAGATTTTATAATGATTATTATTATGGAACATGTAATGCAAGACACTGTCATCAAATGATGTATCGTTTATCAAGTAAACGCAATTATATAAATTGATTTTAGTGTACAATAATATATATATATGTATGTATGTATGTATGTATGTATACATGAATGTAATATACAATCGTTAGTGTGGCAAATGCACGCTTTGAAACTGAGTAACGTGGTTGATGGCAACCGGTCATTGTCTCGAGAGAAGTATTATCGAGGCGGGCATCTCGACGCCTCGCACCGACTACGGAGGCGGATGAGCTTCTGCTCTTTTCTCCCTCCTCTCGTTTTTCCCTCCATTTTTATTTCCCTTTTTTTGTTACCTATTCTTTTTTTTTTCCTCCTTTACTCTTATATTCTTTTCCGTTTTCTCCCCACTAACTATCCTTCCTTTTTTTTTTACCTTCTCTTCCTCATTTCTCGTTCAATTTTACTCAATCTAAAAAGTTAAAAGAAAAGATTATACGCTGCGCGCCATTCTCTTAAGAAATGAGACGTGCGAGTGATCGTTGTGACTTCAATTTATGCAGTTGATATCTATATAAAAGCGGAAAATTATAAATAATGATGAGGAGCTTTTGGAATTGTCATTGTATGCACAACGTGACCCATCCCCTTCCATGAATTGACCGAAAAAAAATAAATAAAAGTAGGCGAGAAATAAGAGAAATATCCAAGACAAAAATAGAGAGAAAAAATGAATGAAAATACAATGTGGAAAATGGAGAAAAAAATATTTTTAGAAGGAATGCACAAGTGAAAAACGACTTACGCTGACAATGATGAGAAAACATAAATGACGGCGAGAATGCGAGATAAGAAGTGAAAAATATGAAAGCGAAAGGATAGAAATGAAATTATCGAATAGAATTGAAGTTTAATATTTTTTTAATTTCTCGTGGTCAATTTAATTTTCTTCTTTTTATCATTTGTGTACATATATGTAGAATGGTGTATAGATGAGGGTTGTTATTGCCGGACAATCGTCACACCATCAGTGTAATTGGTGAACATCGAGCGAAGAGAAAGAGTAGAAACACACGAGAATATGGTCGTTATTGGGTGAACCGTACAACGTCGAGGTCAATGGCCATGCATTTGACTTTTAATCGTGTCTCCAATAAAATTATCTCATTGTATTTCCATTAGTCAATTTTCATTATTTAAATTCCATTCAATTTTCTATGTGTATAAACTATAAGGAATAAAAAAAAAATATATACAATAAATGCAGTCGAAAGAAAGATTGATTAAATAAATAACGAAAAAAATAAATTTTCGCCATCAAATGTTACGATAAAAATTCCATTATCCCCATCATCAATAAGTTTAACTCCACTGTCGTGAATGTTTTTTTCTTGTTTTTTAATTTTTTATTCGCTTCATTGGCCAGTCCCTTTGGTAATACACCATAGCATTGACTCTTGGGACCGCGCGCGATGGCACTCACTACACGCAGCCATATACAAAAGAATCGAAAAAGAATGGGTGGAATACAGCCGCGAGACGTGTCGTTGTGGAGAAAAGATCAGACTCCTGGAGTACATCCAACGAGAGAAGGTATTCCAAATGCTTGTAGCTGTCCCACATGGATGGGCCACGCGGACCCCATCGATAGGTGAGTCGACGACGTTGCCTGCAACATCAAAGACACCGCACCGCGCTATGGGGCTATATAGAGTTACACCCGCACACCCTTTCTCTCTCAGTCCCAACTTATTTCTTTTTTTTTTTCACCTCTCTTCCACCGGCTCTCTTTATTTATTCTCGCTTATTGTTGCCTTTCAAACATTGTACACATATAAAAATGTAAAAAAATATTGAATTTATTAATTTTTCAGTATGGAAGTACGAAAGTTTATTCTGCGTACAAATTTATGTATTAAACGAGTTTTATTGAAGGGTGATATGAAATTCAGGATTGTGAAGAGAAGAAATTCATACGATTTATTGTAAATATGACAATTGTTACGGATCGTTTATTTATAAATTAATGTTGAATTTACTTTTTTTACTTGAATTTTATTAACATTTTATTGAATATTCAAAATAATAACGGCAAATTTCATGTTTCTAGAAAGTTCTTTATGTTCAAGATTGAAAAGGTTTCTGCACTGTGGCCATGGCGTTAGGGTCGTGAATTTACATGTGTTCGTTAAACTGAACAGTTGTAAAAAATTCTATCCAATATTTGGTTTTTCATTCAAAATTATATAAAAGACGAATTTTATTGCACAAAAGCAGAGTGCGAAATTCTAGGATTGCCCGGAATTTGAGGATAAAAAGAACTTGCGAAGTGAAGATAAAAAAAATTCTTGCTTCAATCAAGCGATTAAAATTAATTGATGCTGTGATGGTCATTGGAGGTAAAAGTTTTTGCACGGAGGAGCATTATTGTAGTAATGACCAACGAATAATTGGATATGAAAAAATAATAATTATGCATGCACGATTGTTTCATATAGTTTCACTGAAATTAATTGAATTCGTCAACGGAATTTTTTTTCCGCAAAATTCCAATATTCCAACTGTTCAACTGTTCATTGCAATGAACTTTTCATGCGATCATTGACAGGAATAGATTTTTGACAAGTGTGATGTCACATTAAGAATCGTCACAATTATGGATCGCTTGATGCTCACTCCAATATTTACAACACGAAACAGCCAAAGAATTGTTTCTATTCATATAATATAATCCAATTCAAATATTTTTGTAAGTAAATTTCACACCATGAAAAATTAATAGAAATTATTCCCCTACATCAAAACATAAATTTCTAATATTTCTATTATTCCACAATGTTTTTATTTTTGTTGTTTCAATTTTTTTATTGCGCTCTACCATTAGATTTCTCATAAGCTCTTCTGAACAATCAACTATCCAAAAAAAACTAACAAACATGATTTTTAAAAAATCTTCTCCCTAATGAAAAATCAAATTTGCATACAATTCCACATCAAATATCCAAAAAACCATAAACATTAGGAACAAAAATTCCCCAAATATAAACCCCCCAAAAAAATCCAACATTCAACACTCACCAACCACCTTCAGTCCAATTTGCTATCCCAATCTCCATAACAACAATGCAACCTAAAAAAAAGAAACCAGAAATAAAATGTAAAATAAACATAATTCTCATCTTAATTCTGAAGAACACAAAGTTCACAAAATACTAACGTGTGTATATTGTTTAAACACGCATGTGTATACACGTGAAGAGAATAAGGGAGGAATGGAAAGATTAACTCGGTTCACCTTCTTGAGAGAGTATGTACGGTGATATTAGTGAGACAAATAGCTCAGTGGAGTTTGCCCATAGTACGATGTAATGGTTTAACGTGTAGGTATATCACACACGACTATACAGCATTTAATATAACACCACACAGCACCTACCTATAGTGAAACTCTGTGTATTATAACAGAGTAACCAAGCGAGCATAGTATGCTTGTACCAAGGCTCATAGCAGCTACTACGCGTATAAGCGGAGCTTAGTTCCGCGTATTAGCATATGAGCACCGCCTAATTAACGCCCCGTACTACTACCATACTCTTTGGGGTATGCACAGCATTAAATAACGCATTAACCATATATACCCCACCAACTCTTTCTCACACTCTCACTCCTTTACTCTTCTCCTTTCATTGTCTTATATGCCGTTAGTAAAACTCCACGGTTATATATCCACTGGTATATTTACGCGCGGCAATTTGCACGCGCATTTATCAATTTATTTATCACATATGGAGAAAATGGCGCTGCATCGTGCGGTTATAATTCTATTTATTTAAAGAATGATATAAATGCTCCAGGGAAAAATATAATGTGAATGGAAATTTTTGAATTGGAATAAAAAGTATTTACAGAATGTAATTATGATGATATGATTTTTTGAGACGTTTTTTGAATACTGGATCTGATACTGTGAAAATCATGATATTATAATTGTTAATATGATAGTTGGAAATGATAATATTATTTATTAATGTTTATTGTTGATTTTTATTTGTTATGAGGTTGGTTTGAATTTTTTTTAAGGCTTAAAAATCTTTTATTGGATTTTAGTTCAATATTAGTAAATTATTCTTTCGTACGCTCACTCATAACTTATTTATGTAATTATAACTAAATATTTAATTTTTGTATATTAAAAATTGTTTGGAATTGTCTTGTGGCTTTATGTATAGTTAACAATAATAATGTTGAAGATGCCGCATAATCTTTGGTTTTCGCTTGTACATTAGAATTATTTACTGAAAATAATTCCTTCATGCTGTCAAGTACAGATTGCGATAATTATTTCTCACTCATGTATTTCTGCTCCATTATACTCTACACTGAGCTCTTCATCTTCTCCATGCACTGACAATTTTTATACAACAAAAATACCAAAAAGAAAAAAATTAAATTTGATTTTACGGATTAGTTTTAACGAGTTGTGATAAATTATAAGTCAGAGTATCAAAAGATCGTGTGACGATTAGTTGGAGCTCTATTAACTTTTGAATTCAAGAGTATTAGTGAAAAGAAAACAAGGAAAATAACTGAAGTGGAAAAAAAAATGTGGTTGATGTCTTTCCTTGAACGAGGTAATGTATCATGTGCATTTTACCTTGTGATGGCAAACATCAAAGAGTCAGTAAAGCCCATGGCGGCAAACGTCACTTGGGTTAACGCGGAGGCCATGCGAGGGGGGGGACAAAGAGACATATCCCGCTGAATGTATTATATATACAGAGTACATTGAGGATGTTGGCGAGCGGATAGGTTAACGTGGCGCATGAGTGAAAAAATATCATAAATCCACTTTGACGCTTCGCGCCCCGACACTGATGTAACGTATATACGTCGCTTCGTCATTTTATATATTCAACCCAAAAGTTATTCTCTACCAACATCTTTTCATAATAAACGCCACTTTATTTATATGTCTTTAATGTTTTTGCCAAAGATTTACCGCAGTGGGATCAGTAATATTCATTTTGACCTTTTTTTTTCTTTTCTTTATTTTTACGATTGCAATATTTCCAGATGACAACCACAAGTTTTTGATTATTTTTACACATTTCTATCTTTTGAATCAAATTCAATATTATTCTATGGATTTTTAGTATCTATAATTGTCAATATATTTTTATGAGAGTCGTTGAATGTGCGAGTAATTTCTTTCATCCATTTGACTAATAATAATGTTGTTTTGGAACCCTGCAGTTTTATAATTAATTAATATATTCAACATGTCTGGTAAAATTGAATACATTTTTATAGTCAGAACTGATTGAGATATAACTGGAAGACAGCGTGATGCCTTGTTATTATACAGTTTCGGCATCTATATAGGTATATATTTCTGTGTGAAATTTATTTGACATCAGATTCTTTTTATTAAATTGATGTTTTGATTTGATTGGGGAAATTGATCGATATGGATTTTATATGAATACAGATTGAGATTTTCTACGGATAATTGAGAAGTTTCTAATGAAAATGCTATGAATTATAATTTTTTCAATTTAATATTTACTTATTGTTTTCTTAATTTGTGAATAATCAGATTTATTAATTTCGAATTTTTCATACTTTTCATTACTAAACTGAGAGAAATAAAATCTTCATAAACTCAATTTGCTTTGTTGGTATTTTCCCCAACAATTCAGAATAACTTTTCATAAAGAATTTCCCTTCTTTGATAGTACCACGTTGTACTGGTACTGTAAAAAATGTTCTTTTGATTTTAGAAACAGACGAAATGATATAAAAAATAAATTTTATCCCCAATTTATTATGACATATCCTGAAATTTCTATATTAAAATTTTCCACAACTAAAACATTTAAATTATCTGATAAATATCAAACTTCTCTTTGGGATTTGTAAATAATCTGAAGCAAATTGCAGGCTACTGACAACTCTGATGATCAATACAACAGATCAATGGTAAAATATTTTATTTTTATGTAGTTTATATTCTATTCCTTCACACGGAGAGAAAAAAAGGATAAAAATCACCGTTCTAGCACAGTAATTTTGAAGTAACTTGCTTGTTTGGCTAATTTTATACATCAATACGTGAATAAATAATAATCCAAAAATTAAAATTCAATTTCCATTTGCAGAATTTTTATCAT
>JAPYZH010000900.1:0-12304 GCA_030523085.1 Meteorus colon | reverse complement strand
TTCGCGGTGAGCGGGGTCGAGGGAGTCTCGTGCATTTCCGAGCCTCTTCGTCGTTGTTCGCGCCGTAGCGCTTGACAAGGATGTGGGATACCCCACATACATATACATACATATATGTATATATACATATATATATAATAATACATACTTACAGACTATAAACAAAATACAATCAGAATATGTTGGGGGAGGCTTGAAACGTCGAAATCTATTGAAAAATTGATTTTCGAATTTTCCGGATCATTGCAATAACTTCCCCTATCGGGACGTTAATTATAAATGATGGAAAGTTCTAGATTTGCATGAAATATTATGATGTGTCGTAGAGACGTTATTCTACTGGAATTGTTTCTCAAACTTCAAGCGCATTTTTCTCTAAACTACTTTTTTTGAAGTGGTTGACATGATATTTCAAATTCTACCCCACCAATACTTTTGAAATTTGGTGGAAATCTTCTTTATATATTTCCCTATCGGGTCTGCGTCGGATTTTGAGAAATTTCAATTCTAAGTATTTTTAAAAAATTCGAAAAGGTCAAAAGAGAGGGAAAATTTTTTTTTTTTTTTTTCATGTCAACGCCATTTCGTGAGTTTTTTTTTTTTTTTTGGCTAAGGTCAACCCGATAGTGACATCTTCACTGATTGAGAACTTCTCAAATTTTTTTGTTTCAGATCACTACAAGGGCTGGAATCATGTCAACCAGGGTGCACCGTTTTTTTGCAGCCCCCACTTTATCAGCTTGTAGGTTGACGAATTTCCGAATTTTTTTTTCACAATTTTGTTTTTATATTCCTGAAACTTGAATAAACATGATATGAAAAAATTGATGGTAAAAATGTTTCCCATTTTTTTTCATCTCAGTTCGGAAAATGTTTAAAATTTAGGCTTCTAGACCAGAATACCCCCTTAAGGCCCTAATGTATGAATATCAAGTTTGGCTTATATTTGTATATGTATCGTTGAAAATACGATATACTCGAACGTTACCAATCACGATCTGTATTGTTCAATACCGATATCCTTCCAGCGATATAACAGATAATAACAGTTCACAATATTTTTTTTCAGTGTCCGTGCACTATTTGATCTTTTGTATGGTCTGTACTCATTTGACACTCCAACTTTATGCAAAGGCTAATCTTAGAAAACTATATCAGCTCATAACTCAACGTCAGCGATCGAAATGATTGATGCCAAAATCACTTACTTATCGCTTGTAGTCGTCTATCTCATGATCCCAGGACACACTAAACTTAAAGCGCGATGTTACCTCTTCATACATTCGCTTCTTTCAATAGGAAAACTCAATGGATAAATTGTCTTGAAAACGAATTGATGAAAATCTCGATTATGTTAAAATTAACGGCCAAGATATAGGAGCCCTTAGTAAGTGTAATGATTGATTTTATAAGAGTATTGAATGTTTGTAAGACTTACAACAATATAAGTATTGGGAAGTATTTATAATGAAGTCTATGAAACGGGTTGGCAAACGGATAGCACGGATTTATGGTAATTGATTGTAAATCTTCATCTGCCTTTGTTATTCATGTTAGTAGAGAGAAAAATCAAATTTTCAACTGAAACTTGATAAATTAATTGTTGAAATGATGAAAAGTTCTCTCTTATATTTCCGGTACGCTGATTTTGCACTGTTGGCTTTTGACCAGAAAGTTTTGCGATACTTCCATAATAATCATCCACACCAATAGAAATAACGGCAACCATGTGCGGATTCCAAGTTAATTAGTGCTGGAATGTCTGATCATGACGAAGATTCAATTCTGCACCAGTTAGTAACAAATAACATGATTCATACATAGTCTTACATTATCAGTTGGACTTATTTACGCGCGTAGGATGATTGAGCTGACTCAAACACTCAGAACATTTCCTCAGGTCTTCATACGTTTTGCAGTTACTCAATCATTTTTAAAGTATTATAAT
This sequence comes from Meteorus colon, assembly GCA_030523085.1. Classification (NCBI taxonomy): domain Eukaryota; kingdom Metazoa; phylum Arthropoda; class Insecta; order Hymenoptera; family Braconidae; genus Meteorus; species Meteorus colon. Next base: position 10,356 of record JAPYZH010000900.1, on the reverse strand, counting down.
ATACAAAGAATGTTACATCGTAACTCCAAACAGATATTGACAAATTATCAACTGAGAGAAAATAGGATATTTGACTGGGTATGGTGAATGCCGCATGCCGCATCAGTATGTGAAATCGATCAATTATAAAGAAATAGATTCTTAACGAATTTGAACTAATGACCTGATGTATTTTGTAAGTGATTTTTTTTTCAATCGGTACACACAGATCCCACCTTTTTCACTTTGGAGAGGAATTTTTGCTCCAGACATATTGCTCGTATTATAACAAATAACAGATATTGTTATTCAAGTCGATTCTATCCTGTTATACAATATTGAATGAGGGTGATGATAACAACAATAATAAATCGACAACTAGGAACTATCATACGTAATAACTGTTTACATTTTGAAAATTTATATGACACCTCCGAATCAATCGATTTTTTTTTCATAGAGTAAAAGTGCGGTGGAAAAAAAAGTTTGGTTTTTGCCCACTACTCACTCGAAATCCGAATGAAATATACGTAATTACATAATACTCATCATACGTCATTAAATAATTAATTGGAGAGAAAAACATATAGATATATATTGATTGACAATCGCGTTTGATGATGAACATGATCTGATTATCAAGATAGAGAGCGAAAAAAACAAGAGAACAGCAGTTGACACGAATAAATGCAATGAGTCAGCAAGGATTAGATGTTGAGAGTGGGAGGAAGAAAGAGAAAGATAGATGATGAAGTTGACAAAGGAGGAATGTTGCGTGTTGGTTAATGCAGTGTGTGACGAATAACGACTATCTAAGTAAATTTAGTTTATGTCGAGGCAACGTCTCTGCGGGAGTCGTATAGCAGAACTGTGGCGATCACGGCCTCACTCAGTGCGTTCTCACGTACACGTTCTATTATCCATGTGTGGTATTTGTGCTTGAAGTTGTTTTCACATCAAAAATGTTATAATACAAAAAAAAGCCTTTTTGATAAAAGATTTATCAATTCGGACTGAGAAGGAAATCGAATTCTAGACAAAACTCTCAGTGCAAATATACATACAGATAAAATATATATAATATGACAGCAGTTCCAAAGAGTCATAACGATACATGTGAGCAAAAATTGATAGACTTCTGATCAAACACTTTATTGACGTAAATGAAGTGGCAATGAAAGTTAAAGGTGAATGATAATTAGTAGAAACATTGATTGGAAGATAACATCAAGCAATAATGTGAAACATCGTGACTAGCGTGACGAATATATGAAAAAAACTGTATTATAATTTCTTCTCATCGAAAAGAATATATAAGATTCAGCGTTGCAAGTGAAGGCGTTGGCCTTATACCGCCTATGTACATCCAATAATAATTCATAATCACTATAAATGTCGTATCAAAATCACAACAAGTTAACGATCACGAAAGGAACCAAAATCTAAACAACATGAAAAAGAAAGTTATGAATGATAAAATGGGCAAAAAAATTCTTGTCTAAACGTTGTTGGTCATCTGGCCTTGGATAAATTAAGTATTGTTGGTATTATTCTCTTTATCAAATACGACATACATCCTGTCACACGATATTGGAGTATCCTGTATTAATTTTTTTTATAAATTTTGTAATTTTCCATGAGCCCAAAGTATATTGACTCTCAATTTTGTTTATTTTCTACATACATAATGTGATTTATCATGAATGGCAGAGTGCAATGCAAATTTGATCGATAATCATGCGCGTTTCATTAAATAGAATATACAAGTGATCAAGTGAAACAAACATCAAATAATCGCGTATAAAATAGACAAAAATTAATGATGGGGATCGAAACAGAACTTGTTGCTGTATTACAAGGTAAGATAGTATACAAATTGAATGAATCTTTCACCCTCAATGGAGGATCTTATTTTTGACCAACTAACTTTTTCATAAACTTGGAAATAGCATTTATTATTTCTAATTAACATTGTGGCAGCATCATCCATTTGATTCGATTTGTTAAGAATAAAAAGTGGGATTCGGAATTCTTTTCATCGCTAGTTGAAATTGCTTCAACATTTTTGATAAATTATGAAAATAGGATGATAAGATTTAGTATCATAGATAGTCAATATCGCGAGAACAAATTCGCAATATTGTACAGTATGACATATTTCGCTTTAACCTCCAGTGCAGTCCTAGTTTTTCTACCTTTTCAGTCCAATCGTGGTCCGGCGAAATATTCTTATCTCCAGAAAACTATGAAATCTCTCATGCCATTGATGCTACCCAAACTCCGATCTGGTGGGATTCGATACCGATTCATTCCATAGAATATTCGACTGGGGTGGGACTTTATTTTTCAAAAGCTGCACTGGTACTGTAAATAAATTTTCTTTCGGAGTGCAGTTATGCATTGGTCATCAGCTAACACGCACAGTGCATCATCCATTTTAAAACTTCGATTAACAAGAATTCAGCATCAATTAAATTTTGTTCACTTCCTCGTCTGTCACCAAACATAATGAAATTAAGGGCCCTATTCATTGTTCTCATCATAAAATGTTAATATCACATGAATTGAATCATTGAATTATTCATTTTTTTTTTCGCAATCACAAACTACACTGAAAAAGATATTATAGATTTTCGACTCATACTCATATATCCACTATGCCCCCCCTCCACCATGAAATGCTACGATTTGAATCAAGGAATGTATATTCTCCTTAACGTTGATGCAACTGTCATCGGTCTGATTCTCCACAATTCATTATTCCTTGAAACTTATGACATACTTCGCATTCTACTAGCAATCAAGTTCGTGAATAGAACATCCAGAAAATTATACTTTTAGAGTGATGAAGAAAAGAAATAACAATATAGTTCTTTTGCTCCGTGATGATTTGACAGTAGTGGGTGGTTTGAAAATGTGAAAAAACACATTAAGTTTGAATTTCAATTCCTCCATGTTACCAATTTGAGGGATAGTTATTTACAATGCGAATGCTGGAAGTTTGCGACCGAAAATGCACCTCAACAAGCGTGAAATATCATCAGCAGAACGCATCATTTTCCGTAATAATTGCAAGAGAAAATCGATTGATAATTGGTAGTAAAGCATATAAAACGAGAAAAAAAAATCAATAAATGACTCAAAAAACCACCATGCGTTGCTCGTAATGAGAAGACCAATTCTTTATAATAATAAACAACATTTGCGTTTTTTTTTTAGATTTAGTACAATTTTTGGAGAGTTTGTCTGACATCAACTTGCCGCACAGTCTGCATAATGTCCGTGATAGCCTCTTACGACGATCAAGGACAAGTCTAGTTACTATAGTTCAACGTTCAACTACACCGGAACCTTACCTTGACATGAATGCTGGTAAAGGAAAGGGTCTGCATTCAATGGAGAAGATAGATGGCAATAATACGGCCAATGACAATCAAATCACTGAATATATGTATGCAGATAGTTCAAACCAATTGAGATTATCATTATGTCAAGATTATTATGAGAGTTTTTTGACGAATGCTGAGCTGAATTCTGGTGAAAACGTGATCGAAAGTCAATCGGCAAATGCTGAACAAGAAATCATATCAATTTATAAAACATTTTCATACAGTCAGATGTTAAGTAAGGCAATTAAATCGGGCCCATTGAACTTGAAGGAAGAACGGCGACTTTTTAGATTCCAACTTTTTGGTGGATTTGATCAATTTCGGTCTTGTTTTATTGGTACGTATATATTATTCCAATACAGCAAGAATAGGATAGGCCTGAGACCTATTGGCTGGGAAAAGTCCCACTGTATATACTCAACATTAAGTACATACATTTATGACATGGCATTAGATCTTCATCATTTTTGAGAAAATGTCGTCGTTATTCCATTTTGCTCAACTTTCATAGGTGTTTTCATGCTTTTTAGGACTTGTTGGATCACATTTGTTGTTATACGCAACTAAACATGACAAACATCCATATGAAATCATCTCAATACGTGGTTACTCTGCTCGAGCATCACCTAATGTAATACCACGTGACTTGGAGCGTAGTAAATCGGCATTTGAAATATTCTCACCTGGTAACAGAACATTTCAATTTGCTGCAAGATCACCAAAAGAAATGGAACAGTGGGTGGCAATGATTTGTCGAGCTGGAAATAACCCTCCATCTTCTGAAAAGGCAAGATCGATTATGACAAATGCCGTAACAATGATCGACACAACTGAAGCCAGCGTGACGGCACAATCCACATGTCCCGAAGAACAATATCAAGACGTTGGGCATATAGATGATGGGACGAAGGGTCAGAGTGGTACATTCACAGTCACTGATAAGAAAAATGGTATTGAGAATGATGTCATATTGAGAAATAAGGAAAAACTCTCTTCTTTTATGTCGTCTGACGGTCATGTGGATCCACCACCATTGCCAGCCCGTATACCACGTCGATTACCATCATTGCCTCAGGAACCACAATCACCGAAATTGGATTCAATCGATGATGTTTACGATGAAGACGATATTTATCATAAAATTGAAGATGTTAAACAACTCGTGAGCACTTACCAAAATCTCACTTCTGCCAATCACATTCGTAAAATAGAAAAACATGAAGGAATATCGAAACGTGAGGCGAAAAAGCTAATGAAAAAAAAGACGAATGAGAATCATCAAATTCCTTCATTGCCCGGTGAGCTTTATGATGACGCTCAACCAATAGAACTCCCAAAAGTGTATCAGTCTGGAAATGAACAAGAATCAATGACATACGATGACATTCAGACGATTGTTGACGATACGAGGAGAGAAATAGTTAAACAGAGCCGAAAAAAATCTTTTCTAGATCGTGTCAGATATAAAAAAGAAACGTCAAAGAAGGAAAATACCAAAAAGTATTTGAAACAGCATGAATCAAATTCAAACAAAAATAGTGTGCAATCGCAACTTAATGATAAATTGCCACCATATGATGATGTGTTTAGTTTGGAACTTCATACTCAAAAAAGTGACCCAGAGAATTTAGGAGATTACACCAGTCCACCTGCTCCGCGTGCAATTTATGAGAAACCAGCGTCATTTGTTGCTTCTGACGATCATGGCAGAGAAGATTTTTATGATGACATTGGCGTAATTCAAAATAATAGAGATAACAAATTTTTGAACAATTTGAGTCAAGTCACTACGTTCAAATTATCGGGACTTATTAATGATGATAAGTCATCACAGTTAGAATTGGACATATCGCAAATGGCGACGGCCATTACAAATTGTCAAGATGAGTCTGAACATTATCAAGTCCCACGGCCACAGGATCTAATTGAAATTAGAGGTCAAGTGAAAGTGGCGGAGCCAATCGTGGAGGAGTTATATGATGATATTGCAATAGTGGCCAATTTCCGAGCACGACAACGAAACTCGTCGTGTTCCAATTCATCATCGAATGATAAAATACCTAGCGCGACATATAACGTTGCGAGGGTATGGAATCGTTTTGCCAGCGGGCGAAAATTGAAAATGAACGATCTATTATTGGAAAATAGAAGTGATAAGCATAATAGTGATGAGTACGTCAACACGCCAACGAGGAGTTTTGATTCGAATGAAGAAATTGATGGTTCAAAGATGAATAAACTTCAAAAACTTATCAACAAGATGGAATCAACGTTGAGTAAATCAAAACCCATTCCTCCAGTGAACAGCAAATCTCATGATCACAATTTGAATTGATATCAATTGATATATATTTATATGTCTGTTGTTTTGGATCCACACCTTCGTGTCGGTCATTGAATCTTGCGCCATTTTCAATGTGATGTTCAATATTTTTCTCCCAAAATTCAGTGGATCTAACTCATAAATATTGCATCGACCGTATTCATATATCGACAGTAGTGAATAATAAGCAATAGTTGCAATCTACTGATTTAAATCATCTTTATGGACCATTTGACAGTCGTTGAATCTGCGATTTCCGTCAACATTGTTGCACACTCAATATTACCACTGTTTACCTAAAAAAATATTAATACAGATTCCTCTCAATTTCCAAAAGGTGCATCAATGACTAGCGCTATAGTCTCTATTATAACAACGAATAAGGGGTTGAATATCCAATTCTAGATGGACAGAATCTTCATATAGTGTGAGAACCTCGGTCAGCCAATGCGAACAGTAGAATATATATTATTTAATATAATATTTCCACGATTTTTGTACCACATACTTTTAACTAACAATATATAATTGCGTTAGTGATATTTCATTTGATCCACCATATTTTGTAATCGAAAAATATTTTTTATTTCATTCTTCCGGTACTTATACTTCTCAGCCAATGAGAATGATGAAAAGAGTTCGTATTTCTTTCCAACATATATATCATCGCGGTATCATATTGAACTCTACCATGGCATAAACGTGTTGTAACTCACACAATTGAAGATCATGTAATTTTCCGAAAAAAGTGACACAAAATTAATTTTGCAATGTACACCACTTTTAGGTTCAATTGCAGAAGCAGTTTACGTGATAGTACATAATCGTTTTTTGATTAGATGTTATTTTCCTCAATTCTTAGAGTTTGTCCTTCGATATGTATATCATTATGTAACTAAATATAGATTAATTGCTATTTGTGGTTTTCGAGTAATTGATTTTTGGGATTTGCCCTGTTTTTCATGAATCCGCAGTCGGGCAACCCTTCGCAATATTACCGAAAGCTGGGCCTCTGTGACCTTACGCCAAAACTGACAAAAATTGGATATGTTTGAAAAATTAAATTTTTTTTTGAACCGAAACTTCTATCTAGCTGATATTATTAATCGTTAATTTAAGCATGACTGGACCACTATAGTATATATATTCCAAATATACATAGATCAAATCTCATCCAGGTAAACTATTTCTCGATTAAAACTGGATGAGTAGGTGTCGCCCTTTTTCCTTACAATACCATATTACAATTTTGCTATGTACTTTTAGAAATAAACTTTTCCAAATATAGAAGGTGAAAATTTTGACTTGAATTTCTATGTGACCCTTCCCCATAAATAATATTTTGATTGACTAAGATCAGACCTTCATGCTCGCAATATGTAAATTATCAAACAGAATGACCGAGTTTCTTAACAGTGATCGCTTTCAACAGTTCATTAGTAATCATAAGAGTAAATGGAAATTAGCATCCTAAGTGATCCGTGATGAATTTAGACTGTAAGTGGGTCTCTCATTTGCAACGTAGAAATTAGATAGAATCTAAAAGATAATATTTTTTTCCGTAGTTTAAGATATTGTTTTTAGTATGCTATTCAAATAATTGATTATTCTTACTATAATTTTACTTTCTTTCTTTAGTTTTAATAATTATTGTCATTGTTCGAGTGATTCTTATAATTTTAGTATTTGAAGCTGAAATGATGGAATCAAAAATTGACTCACACAGCATAATTATAATCTTGTTGTATATATAAGCATTTGTTTATGAATTTGATCAAAAACTTAATTTAAATGTAAAATAATGGGCTTATCATATATAGGACGTGTCTTACTACTGCCAATTTACGACCAAATGAATCTACTTGAGCCGTCTCAGAAACTCGAATAATCTTAATTTAGGTTTTTTCTGTCTTATAAGCAAATTAAATGAATGAATTCGTATTTAAAATGTATGTTATTGTATATTTTGGTTGTTTATGTCTGTTTTGTTCAATTTTTTGCCACTCAGTGGCCAAAAAACATTCATCTTCCTCATCAGAAAGAAAAATATACATATATTGTATATTCGAAGTAACGGTAGATAAAACTGTGTAATTCTGAGAAAATTTTTATGATTTCAACGGTTTTTAAAATTTCATCTCTACATATAATTAGAAATTATCTGCAATATGCTTATAATATTTTTTCAACAGTGATTTGGATTCATCAAATACTACCAACGTATTATTCACAATTAAATCAATTTTCATAATGCCCAATTGTTGATAGTATGCAACTGGCAATTTAGTTCGAACTTCCAAATAATTGACAACATCATTCGACAATGTTTGATCGAATTTTGGCAACAAAACAATGAAAGACGGAATAAAAATTCCGATTATTATCATTGTGATAATAGTTGAATATAGAACTCTGCAAAGAATATTACAACACTTTCTTCCAAACGATTTTTCATTTTCATTATTTTTTGTACGTTCTTGCTTGAGTTTGTTTATTTGATCATCAGAACACGTCTCTTCGGAATTCAAATCGCACAGGATTTTGTTGACATTCATCACTTCTTTATCAGAAATTTTTTTTTTCTTCTTTTTCTTCATCTCTTTTTTTGTGATGGCGTCATTATCACATGCACTTGCACTAGCTGCATTTATCCTACGTATCCGTTCTTCCTCAATATTTTGTTTGACGCTTGATAAATATGCGACAACATTGCGTGCACAAACTTGACATTCATTGCTGTTGCTGCACATACCAGCGACACTTGCAACAGCTGTTGTCAACGGATTGTCCTTTAAATCCAGCCATTTGAGATTTTTCAAATCACCTAAGCTTAGAGGTAACCTGCTTATCTGTTTAATGGATGAATCGAATTTTGGTTGAAAGTTGCTGACGCGAGGTTGAGATAGAAGTTGGAATAACATCAAATATACTTTACCTGGTTACTGTAAAGATCAAGATGTCGGAGTTGACGCATGTCGCCAATATTTTCCGGGATCTCCGTCAACATATTTTTACTCACATCGAGTTTGACAATATTTGTGAGTGTCACAATTGTATTCTGAGAACAAAGAGTTTGTATAATTGTTGAAGAAAAATTTATGCATGATATTTATTGAGAAGATACATTCATTCAAATATATAGAATAGATCAACGATTTTCACACCGTTCAATAATTTGCTCAACTCCGAAAGTACACCGTGTTTTCTCCACTTTTTTTTTCTTTTTCTTTGGTGCAGTACGAAAATGCAATTACACATTGCACATACGTATTGGAAATATTCGAGTTACGAGAACCGGTTATCGAAACATTCGCAAATTTCCATAAAATATATTTAGATACAACAAAATCGCTTCTAATGTACAAATTTTGTTTTGAGATCAAGCGTGTTTTTTTTCCCTCCGGATTTTTGCATTGATCAGAGTCAAACAATGCGTGGGAAATTTTAGCGTTCCGATTAATTGATCTGTGTGGAAAAGTGTCATGAAACAATACGCTGTCAAACTCTTTTCGTTGCTTACACCGATTGAATCAATACTCTTCACATAGTTATTATCACATTCTAATAAAATAATGAGTGTAAAGTCACACAAACAGATTCCTAGGTAACACACATGGGATATTTTGATATAAATAGGGGGCTGCTTTCCTAAATTTGATTCTTATCTATCGTCATTTTACCAGGAATAAGCAATTGTTCCGACAATACCCATGAATTGTTCTATACTGTTCACCACTTTTATCATGAACAGTATCCATATGGTAAATGTTCGAGACTCTACTGTGTCAAAGTAGACTGGTTTTTTCTCAAGGGTTGAAAATTGCAATGTGCAATTTGAAAGAAAGTCCTTCGTGGCCTCGTATTTTTATCCAACTGACTCGATGAAATTGAAATGAAAAGCTGTGCTAATTACTTGAACGAGAATAAAATGATTGCGACCTACCGGAATTGAGGTCAATTGATTATTCGACAAATCCAAACGTGATGCTTTTTTTATCGTTGTCTGCAAATTTTGTAAAATATAAATTATCATTGTGAATTGAAATAACAGAAAAATTGTTATCAATTATAAAATACAATAAATTAATATGCACTCACAATTTCACGAATTGGAACTTCCTGGAGATCGCAAAAACTCAAATCCAATGTATCATCTTCTAATTTGTCTTTCACTTTCATTTTGACCGTCATTCTCATGAATAATCAAGATATTTCGAACTTTTTTTATCCTTTTGAGAAGAAAAAAAAAGATATATAGACAACTTATGTTGTTTAGACAGAATGTTGACAATGTGTTACCGGTAAACTAACCTCACTATAATAATTCACAGTGATTCACACCGTATTGCAGCATAAGCTTACGTCCACCGTCCACTTACGTTGCTGCTGCACACCGTATGCGCACGCCGCACACCGACGTACATAGCCAAAGAGCGAATATCGCTATGGGTGCGACTGCAGCGCCAGACAAAATATGAACTACGGGCGGCTGTCAGAGTATGTTTTTATACGTATGGCAATAGCAAGCAACATAAAAATAAAAAAATATTATGAATAATAGTAAAAAGAAAAAGTTATGAAAAATATGTGACATTTTTAAAGTAATTGCAGTTTTGTTTTTTAATTAAACGAATCAACAACAAGTATGTATAATGATAAAAAATA
>JAPYZH010000899.1:0-12313 GCA_030523085.1 Meteorus colon | reverse complement strand
TTCTTCTAGCGGCTCATGGAGCTCCAAAAAAACGTACTTGCATTAATGAATGCCAATACTTAACTTTTGTAAAAAATACGCGAAACAAGAAACAAGTACAACTATCATGTCTTCCTCCAACATCAGCATCCACAATTGTTGGAGTATACTATCAAGTTCAAACATAGCTAAGCAATCAACTGAATCCAGAAATTGATCGATAACACTCCGGAGCCGATTCAAACTTTACTCCCACCTGCTCCAGAAAAACTCCTCAACACCATTTTTTGCAATTGCGAAAAAAGGTTGTAGTGCCAAATGTGGCTGCAAAAAAGTCTAGTTGCTGCGTTCTTTAGCTTGTACAAAATGCCAAGGTCGGTCTTGCTCTAATGTCTAGTTAGGTACAATAGAGGAAGTCTCCTGTGATTCTAATGAGGAGACTAATGACTCAGTCACATTCGATCAATCCATGAACATCCAGCAAGAGGAAGAGACAGAAGAAGAAATCGGAAGACATGACCATTGGAATAGACTTTCAATAGTATGAATCTGTTCAAAATATCTCAAAGACCTCAAAACGATAGTTGACCCCATAATCAAAAACAATATCAATAATTGATATCAATAATAAGGCTATATTTAGAACTTGACGGGTATTGTTCCCTCAAATTATCCTGAAATTGTCATGACAGTTAGTGAAGAGGCCTACAGGGGAATCCACCGTGAAAAAACGCGCCGAGTACACTACCTCACAGGTGGCGCGGAAATATGTGCATATCATGTATAATGTGACTCTTGGAATAGCGATATCTGGGGAATGGTACTCTCAGGAAAAAAATCATAGAAACCATCTTTGTAGAGAATTTTGCGATCTACAACTTTGGTTCGTGGCTTTTTCCCGATCAAAATTATCGTTTTCGAGAAAACTCCGAAAAACCTCGAATTTTGACCTTTGACCCCGAATAACTTTTTCAGCACACATAGGATCGATGGGGATTTTCAAAACTTTATTTGCAATGATAAACTCCACCTCTCCAGCAATATTTGGCTCTCCGGGAATTTTTGTCATTTCAAATGTCCATATTGACCGGACTATAAATCGTATCTAGTGACGATCATCAACGCTTTGACCATGGCAGACGCGGAAATCAAACAATGCCTCTCTTAAGCAACCAGCTCACCCGGGCTTCTGTTGTTCATCTCAATCCAATTCATCGGGTTATACTTACAAAGGTTGTTGGGGGTAATTTCATTATTTTTGCTCTCAACTGACAAAGTCGCCGGGAAGACGCACGTCATCTCTGTAGTGACACAATACGAAGATTACATGTTTTGTAGCTATCAGGAACTTGGATTCCGAATGACGAACTGGTTGACATAAAAAATTTCGATCTTACCATGCAATACAGACAACCCAAAATAAAGCGCAGAGGATGTCAGCATTTATCAGACTGTTGACGATTCGCAGCACACATTCACTGCACATGATGATGATCGATTGAGAAGAAATCTCCAACGCATCATATGAACTGAATCTGCTGCGTGAGATGAATGCGAGCGAGATCCATTTTCTCCCGCCATACAGAAATCGTTATGGTTACTGTTTCCGTTGCGGTAAATGAGAATGTTACAAATATGATAGATTCTCTCCACGAAGCATCGTTAGAATATGGAGAAGGGGGTTCCAAACTGTTGGAGTGACGCTACCATGAATTCCTACCAATACTTGAAAACACAGATATTTTCTAGCCATTAGTCCATCCATCAAATCATCCGTTCTATCATCCATCTACTCAGTCATTGAAAGAAAATCAATTTTTGTTAACACAAATTCAGCAACACAATAATCTTATTCAGCTCAGCGTAGTGGGCGGGTACAGCTGGTTAACAATATATTTAGGAATTCCACCATCTGCTATGGGTTTCTGTGATTCGATAACAAATTTTAGATGTGTAATATCTTTCCTCTGGGTGTGTGGTTATTTTGTGTGTGTGACAAACAGAGAAAGGGAAACAGAGTAGAAGAACGCATCATCTGTGCACTCATCTGATCATCAGGTCATACAGTGTTGTGTATAAAAAGGAATTAAATTTATGTGTAAACTATATTATTGAGTTCATCTACTGTTAAACGTCTGACAAAGTTCATCATTGTGAAGAAGTGCAAGTGAGTAATATGGAATTATTCGAATGACTACTTTAGTGCATATCATTGTAATACTTTGTCGTCAATTCTTGTTGATGCCATTATAATGTATTTGATTGAGATTCAAGAAATTTTCTCGATTAAAAAAAAATTAACTAATCAATTACACGGGTAATTTCGATTATCTTTAATATTACTGAAGTGTATATATTTACAAAGCTAATTAAATTTGAATGATTTTGGGTTTTGTAGAGATGGGTGAATCCAGAGCAGAATATATGCGAAATTATCGGCAAAAGAAACGTAAGGAAAGATTGAAAGCTGGAGGAGTACCGCCGAGAGATGTTGCGCACAATTCAACCCAACGCAGGGATTTTCGGGCACGTGTAGCGAGCACAATTCTCTCACAAACATCATCGGCTGACTCAACTGCTGCTTCATCAAATCTAGCTATCAATAATACAACATTCCGATTTTCATCGTTGCCATTATCTCCTGCTCCGTCTACATCAACAGCGTCTGTTTCTAATACAGGCCCTACAGAAATTCACCAGCGCTCTGCCGACGTCGAACAAGAAAGAGTGGTTAGAGGAGATGTTGAACAAGTGGAACAAGAAAGAATTGTTAGAGGAGTTGTGGAACAAGTGGAACATGTTGCAAATAACTCGGCGATTCGTCAGGATCACGACGATCAAAAATTCAGCACCGCTCATAGTGAGTTTAAAACCAAATTTTTGGAAAGTAATTTTGGTGCAGTATGCAGCGTTTGAGTCTAATCCACTTCGCACATATCAGCAAGTCTTATTAAACTCCATTCGGGTAAACTTGTGATTCTTACGTTCAATTGTCAAAGTCTCAGGGCTCACCAAAAAGATTTCCACGACGTTATTTCACAAAATTGTATGTTGCTTATGTTGGCAGAGACGTGGCTGGACAATGACGAACGTGTTTCAATACCCAACTTTGATTGCTGCGTGCAATTTAAACGACCAGGTCGGAGAGCAACTGGTGTAGCGATCTATCGCAAACAGAACAAGTCACATAATGTGACTCCTCTCATGGACATCTCTTATCGTCAAACGGGTGGACTGAGTGTTGTTAGTCAAGATATTGGGGACATATGTGCGGCAGTGTCTATTCGAAAATGGGCAGACAGTGATTTAAGTGGTTGTATACATTTCTCCTGATCAAACGGTTGAAAAAAGTATAGATTTCCTGCATTTTGTATTTTTACCGTATACCGAAGGTGGTTCTACTCTTTTAAAAAAAACTATCACTGGTTTCCCATGATTTGGAGTGGTGATTTCAATGTCAACTTCAGTTTGCCAGAAGCTGAGCCACTCATAGCTTTTTTGAATAATGAACTGAATCTCGGAATAAACACAAATCGATATGTTCCTATGGAGCGCCGTCTCTCAGGTATGAGAAAACTTTGTTATACCGAACACCATTGGGCCATAAAATTTTCAAACTACCAGTGAGGAATCAAACGATGTTTAACGCATTACCAATTGCAATACGGTCGATATTGATCAAGCGAGGTTTACTAGCCGCGTTCAATAGAGGCGGACCGACGACTGCATTGACGACTCACCGTTTTTTTGGCATCAACGGTTTCATCAACAGAAATATAAATGGGGTCTCACCAATTTCTTCGCGGATTTGTAGAATCTTCAATTGATACCCTCTTGCAACATGAGTCTTCCTCGAAATTGATGGTTTAGGAATTACATGACGCGTATATCTTTCCAAAATTCAACAAAGATGGAATTATTCAACTTCTCAAGTGGAATATCCGCTGCCACGTTCTACGTCGTGAAGAGTGACCTTACGGACGGTTGAACAACAAGTAGACAACGTACATGATTACTATGAACTTGCCATGTCCCGGGTTGAATATATAAATCTATGACATATGTTTTGCCATCGTATCAAGAAAGCAGCTTCTACAGGGTTATCCATCGAAGATGACAACAAATAACAATGAAGACGAGTCTCTGAAGAATAACAAAATATTCTTTACAACGATAACTCAGAATATTAACAAGGAGACTCGTAAAATCGATGAAATAGATTGTCTCTTGAGGAAACTGATATTTCTTCACAATATAACGTTTTGTTATTAGATTGTTACTTAGATACGGGACAGAAACAAAATATTGAAGAAACAATGACCAATGGATAAATAATACTGGTACTACTACTACATCTACCACTACTACAGGATGTCTCGCTGAATGCTTCGCTCATTGTCTCGCTGATAGTCTTGCTGGTTGTCTTGCTGATTGTCTCGCTATGAGCAGGCCAACGAAGCAAGACAATCGGCAAAGTAACTAGGACCCTAATGATCAAGTTATCAATGAAAATACCATGCGAATAGGTATAGACAATGAGAATGAAGAAATACCCGAATTGTTAAAAACCGAATTACGTGGATGGATTTCACAATCAAATGTCGGAAGAAGTAGGGTCAATAAATTTCTTCCATTTCTGAAAAGACATAATCATCCCGGATAATCATCAGATTACGACACATTAATTGCATCGCCTAGAAGTGTCAAACATCTGTTATGACCTGTCATGTCGGTCATTGGGACGAACGGAATGGATTGACGTCTGGGAGTTGATGTTCGCAAATTACTGAAACGTCTTGTTTGTACACGTTCCAAAAAGTATGACAGAACATATGATTATTGAATTTTGAATGAAAACTCCGCTTCAATCATAGAGATTTTGACGTCACTGATATTTTGGAAGTAACAGCTTACACGTCAATGTCTCGTAACAACTCTGAGATAGTGTGAGCCTGGACGTACCTTCGAACATTTTCACAAATTCAAATCTAACAACGCCGCGTACACTCTACTAGTTGCCTATTAGTGTACTGAATATGTGTTGACCTGTGCTCCGCCTACGCTGATTTGATAGTGATCTTCTTGTCTGTTTGAATTCACTACTCGAATAATACTATCTTCGCTTGTATACAGTTTTGTCGCATTGTTTTTATACAATTCACTGACTAGTACATTTTCTCGCTTATTGTTGAACTTTCAATTGCTATATCGCAACAATCAAATCGTAAATATCTTTTTTTTTTCAATTCAAGTATAATGAATTAGATAAATAAATAAATAAATAATGTAATATCTTGAATATTCTGATTCAAGGATGTATGAATAACTATAATGACCACTTCAATATCGTTTCCTATTTTACAAACAACTGAACAAATGTCAGCAACTAATGTATGCCTAGAATCATTACCATATTTGGCGTACAAATGTTGGCAGTATTTTCGAGGTTTTCGTATGGCATGACGATACCTGCACGAATATTGTCTCGCTTGTAATAATGAATTCGATTTGAGTCAGAAAGGATAATTTCTTCTTCATATTTCATCCACATTCCAGAAAGGAAATAAGCATTTTTAGTAACTGGATCGTTGGAATCTGATGTACGATTTCTCAAACTTTGGGAGGCGAAAGTTAATAACGATACAGCTTTTTTCTACAAATGATGTCCGTGACTATTTGCGTTCTGATCTGCGATGTATTGGAAGAATGTCCTTGAAATTCTTGAAGCACATTCTCCGTTGATTTAGCTTGCTTCCGATTACGGTAAAACTGAAATTTCGTGGGATCATCTTCAAGTGGTACAATTTACGAATTTTCGATTTTTTTCACACGAGATACTGCAGCGTATGCACGTTGTTGCGTATAGACTCTGCTACACTCGTGAACAATCTTAGTGGATGTTCCACAAAACAGAAATAGAGATGTGCTCGAAGTTCAGGTCGTTCGAATGATTGAATTTTTACGGCTACCGAAAAAGCCCAAAAATGCTACGTAAATCGTTTCTAGGCGCCTGGATATTCTCCTCGGGTAAATTCCTGAGCATCTTCACCATATACAATAACCCCTACATGAAACTACCCCTTGACATTCAAAACTTCATATCCACGAAAATACCCATTCATCCTCGACCAAACTTGATAGAAGATTCATTGGATTAAAATATGGGTATCAGAATTGCCTCGAACTTTTCAACTCTCCCGGAAGACATCCCCATTTGCACCGTTGACATTAAAAATACAAATCTTCGATAATATCCATAACATTACCTACACGATTTGATTACGCGATTAAGATTTTGGTTCAAAGCGGCCAGGTAGTTCTTTCGTTTGATCTGTATAACAAAGAATTTGGAATTTTCGGTTGACTCAACGAACGGTTGTATCGATATATATATACTAGCTGTACCCGAACAGGATATTGAGGCCGTTCGAATTCGAAATAATCGTCTGATGGAATGAGAGGAATTTTGGGGATGTATACGACTTCTCCCTCGTATTGTCCTGTCAAAATGGCAGCTTCAATAATATTATCATACAGATTTTTCACTTGAAGTTTCGTGCCATTGCACAGTTTCGGAGGATTCAAATTCCGCAGTAACATTATCGGCGCCCCAATTTTGAGGTTGAGAATGTGAGGTGGTATTCCTGATGGGTTTAGTGTATGCAAAAACGCGACAGGATAATGAACAGCATTGTCTAGTTCAATTACCGTAGCGACAGATTTATACTTCATGAAGTCAGTTGGTAGTTTTTCTGGCAGAAAAATGATAATACTGGCTGAATCGTTTGTCGGAGTCAGAATAGCTTTTTCCTTCAATAATGAGGCGTAATGTACCCCAATTTGATAGAGATTTGGGTATATCCTATCAATCGATGTGATCAAGTCTTCAACAATATCTCGGAGATTATCCGGAATATAAATTCTTCCTTCTACTTCAGATATTTTCCCGTCACCTATATCAATAAGCAGCTTTGAAAATGCTTCTGCTCTCAAGTTATGTCAGAGATGAACACGCATAGTAATTCTCAGAGATAAAACGTTCACAGTGTCCCATAATATTGATGATTTAAGACAAGCTTTGACATCATCTGCACGTGTTTTCCGTGGTACAACTGGTAATATTTGGCTAGAAGCGCCAGCCAAAAGCACAGCTCGTCCACCCATAATTCTGTTGCAACTCCTTATGTCTATGAGGGTTCTGTTGAGAGCCTCAATGCCATTCTTGTGTGTCATGGTGTATTCATCCCATACGATGAGTTTTGGTAAGCCATTTTGCCCCCGTCAATTAAAGTAGCTGCAATTCCTGAAGAAACGACAGCAATAGCGATACTTTTTTCGCTTCTAATTTCCGCAAGCAATAAATTTATTAAGAATGTTTCCCTGGTCCCACCAGAAGTATCGGGAAAGAATAATTACCCACATTCCGGAGTGACACTATTTAATATTTCGGTGAGTTAATTTGTATCGTAAGCCAATTCACCCATATATTGACGGTTCATAATAACAGTCCCCTGTTCTCGTGATGGTGAGATGAATCCTAGTTGCGATAGTTTCTTACCTGACATGGTAATTGCCGTATTATTAAGATGAATTAGGCATTGCTTATAAGCAACGTCAGGAACCAACTCAACATTTCCTCATCCTTTGTTCACGTGTCTTTTAATGTTTTCTGTAAAATTGTCACGGTATTCCTCCCACAATTTCATCGAGTTTAACATTTGGCAGTGAATCAACATATGACAGCAAACAGTTAACGAATTTCATAAGTAGAATCAGAATTTGTAGCTTCTTCTAAGGTTCGATCCCAGTGAGCATCATCTTCTAGTAGTCCGAGTGCTCTGCAAGCTTCTTGAAATGTTGGACAAATTACATTCCTCACAATTTTCAAGGCTGTAAATGGATCTGGACCACGAATCTCATGCAAGAGTAGACGTAGGTATAAGACTCCGAATTGCCGGGATGAACGGTATATACACGACCCAAGACATGATCTTTTTTCACTCCGGATTAATCGGGCACGATCTGTCCTTGTTTTCTCCTAAAAAGTGGTTGTTCTTCCATACATAATAAGCCGGAACTTCATTGTATAGTAGAGTTTTCGCGAATTCATCCGCTTGGCAGAGTTCAAAAAACGCCATGAGTGTTGTTTTCTCGTTATTATTGATCCTATCAATAACATTATCACCATTGAAATAAATTCGATGGCCATTTTCCAGATGCACAGCAAGATGCATAACCGGAGGAAACCTCTCGTGAATGGGGAATTGAAGAATGCTCCAAACTGCTTCAGACGTGCTAATGTATCGCCCTGCCCCGTATTTCGTTACTTCGTCGAAATCTCCAATGGCGAACGACGCTTGATCAGACCCCTCATTGATATACTTACAGACATATTCAATTGATTTCACTGAATCACAAAATTCAACGTTTAGATGAGCCATGAGAGTACGTGACAGGACAGCATTATACGGTGCAACCCCCCGATTGTCGATACGCACTCGATTTATATTTGCGATCATTCCACCATTCTTCTAGAGATCTTCTACTATACTTAGAGTAACCATCGTCTCCTGTTCGAGTTTCTTCCAGAATAGGCCTTGGATATTTTTTTCGGTGCAAGCACAATTCAGCATAAAGAGAGAATTTTTATTTATAGATCCACAAGGACCGTGGATCATAGTTATATTGATAATTTCATGAAGGGTTGGATCAAGAACAGGGTTAGGCAATTCAGCATTGATAATCTTATCAATAGATTCTGGTCTTATTTTTTCATCTAATCCTAGAAGAATATGAACGTTAGGAAGTCCACGTTTTTTCCATTCTACAGTATGGATATGGTATCTCGTTTTTCCAAAGATCCAACATCTTGTACTAAGTTTCATCATTTGTTACACTCTTAGATAGAAGACCCTCGCTATAATGTCATGTCTATCATGCGATTTCTGACCTGGACCTTGAAGGTTAGTTATTTCTTGCCATTTTGGGTTGCAAGTGAATGTGATAAATAAATCGGGTCGTCCGTAATGACGTACGTATGTCGTAGCATCCTAAGTCCGTTCATGCATATAATGTGGTCTACCAGTGAAAGAGGATGGCCGCACAATCATCGTACCCATCTCTGGTAACTGTCCGTCTTTTCTAGTCATAGCGTCTTGTAGATGGATATATTCCTCAGTTCTCAACATTTCTGATTGTTGCGTATGTAATTTAATCTTTCAGCTTCAATTTTCGCTAACATATCAACCAAAGATTGATGTCATAGAGTGCGAAACCACAACAACTTACATTCTTCATCGTCACGCTTGATTATCTTATAGCCGTAGAACTCTGAAGCCGACACGGTCTTATTCAGAGAAGCTTTAGTTTTCGGATGACACTTAGGTAAACTGATATAATAGCCTTCCTCTCCACGACAGGACATCAGGGGTTATTGCAAAGTGTCATTGGCGCGGTGCGTCTAACTGATCCGCATCAATTTGTCCGCTATTCAGAACAATATCTCTTCTTCCAAAATCCTGTCGAGTGATGATAACTGCCCCTTCTTTCGTCATCGAGGCATTCAAACGACCTCTATGCCTTCTAGAAGGCTTTTTATCGGCGTTAATCACTATTTGGAATTCTCGCTGTTCTTTAGAAACCGTATCAATGGCAGCGTTGAATTCTTTGTTCAGGTATGTTGTATTTATGAAACAAGTTTTGGAGTTGACGAATCAACTCTGGTTCAACTCCAGGATGAATCCCACAACGAAGTTCCGTTCATCGTCACCAAGGAAGTATCTCTGAAGAAACGATGGTTCCTGATTGAATCAAGCCTTCCTATTCGATGATAGACGTGCTCCTGCACTTTGAATGTTGGCATAATATTATCCTTTCTAACCTCTTTAGATCCAGACGATGTTATTTCTAAACACTGATTGTATTTACGAACAGTATAAATAAAATGTTCCGACATTAGATCCTGATGTGTGAGGAGGCTACGCAGAGGTTCCGGGTAAGGTTTAAGGGTGGGAAGCAGGAATTTACCATTACTGCTGCATATTCCCTTAGCCTCATCTTTCTATTTCAAAGCACGGCATCAAAAGCAGGGTAATCGAAGCCCAAGTTTAACAATTTTATCATCCGAATATTCAATATTCGTATCATATCTGAAAGCAGAAAAAGTCTCAGATGTCCAAGACACTCATCGAACTTGAGATCTTTTCGCGTTGTATGTTCTAACAGCCGCTCTATTTACTTTGGGCGGATTTCGAGTATATTGTCGAACAGCCACTTTTTTGACTTCAGGATGATTTTGAGTATATTTTCGGACCGCCGCTCTATGTACTTCTGAATGACTTTGAGTGTATCTTGATGCAGCATGCTTCAATTGTCTATTCCTAATTAATCTGTGAATCTCCTTCTACTTTTCTTGACAATATTCGATTGGAGGGGCATTGAATCATCAAAAATGGATTCACTTGCTTGAGATATCTATATTAGTAACTGATTCTGGCTGTGGAACTACCACTGACACTTTTTTCTCCAATTGCGGTATCAGGAGAGGAACATCCTCTTCATTTTGCCTTTTATTATCACCACTAACCCCGTTTGTTGACTCAATCATTCGAATGTAAACGTCGAAATGACCACTATTATAATGTCCAGTAAGCCGAAGTCTTTTCACAACCTCCATTGCTTCACCAACAAGCTATGAGGCGGCCACTATGATACGCTTAAATTTGATGAATAACTCAGCACCCGCCATAATTTTACAAACAGATCCATACGTGTCAAACTTAGACATTTCCGCATGATATGACTCTATCGAACCGTAGGGCACAACAGAACTTTGCTGAGTAAAGCACTGACATCTCTCCCAGTTGCTGGACACATGACACACTATGGCATTTCTAATTCGAGTTGCCATATGTATGTTCTCGCTCGTTACGCTCACTTACCAGGAGGGTGCCCATATCCGGTATCAGATGTTGTTTAACGGTTCTCAATCGGAGAATCGCTCCTTCATATTTGATACCAGCAAGTATCACTTCAATCCCTTCCCGCTACTACAAGTTATCTCCGCTCGTCGAGCCCCGTGGAAATTTCAGTCCCCGTAAGAATTCCAATTTCAGTAATGTGGAATGGAAGAATAAAGAAAATATTGAACCAAGTTAGACCAAAATCTAATCAGCACCAAAATACGCCGTGCCCTATCGATCACGTCATGAACCATTCAAAACGCGTCTATGGTTCGGATGTAATTGTACGAAATATATTTCCGTTAATCCCCCCCTCCGCCCCGACCCTCTCACACACACTATATGCTGAGAATGTGTAATTTACATTGAGGAGAAAACGTCACGAACTGTTGAAGGACAGATCTCCCACTTCCAGGGTGAATACAATTACTTCCTCAAGGCGCCTTCTCACTTTAGGGATTCAGAAAAATCGAGGTTTTTTTTTTTTCAATTCTGAAAGTACACACCTTCAAGAATATTATATCGAATTTTCATAAAGATCAGACGAGTCTAACTACACTTTTGGGCGACCGTTAGGTGACATTCGCGAGCACCCGGCTGATCCCTTTGACGCCGCTCGGTCGGTCCCTGCATACGTGACTCTATACAATTGAATACTCGTGTCCTTTTGTTAATGTAGTACCCCTTGCTTAGGTATATTCTATTTTGGGGCCTATACTCATCTAATAAGACTTTGACACGTGCATTTGTCAAAGCAAAATCACTCGACATCGATGCTCAACTGTTATTCCATCAGTCTAATCTGGAAATTCGTATCGGCAATATCGACGCGCTCAGGACTGTTTTAATGGACAAAAAATATTCGCATCAAAGTGCTACGTGGCGACGTCCAAGTTCAAAATGTAAAAAACAAAAATTTCATGGAGTGCTTTCACACCAGTGTGAAGCAGATACGAGTCATGCTAGTGCGAGTGTAGCAGAATTAAAAAAATCGGGCGACGCAAGTTTCGATGTACACATCGATCCAACGGCTGGATATAGTATTATTCAGTTGTATCTAGTTTTTTCTGCATTACAACAATATGTGAAGTGTAAAGTTTATAACAAAGATGTTTCCTTTACAAAGTACTGTCAGCGAGGACTCGGTTTCAAAATTTGTGTGACTTGTGATTGCGAAGAAAAATATATTAACTCATGCCTATTAATCTCAACTGGGTACGAAATCAATCGTCGTTAAGTGTACGTTATGCGTTTGATTGGTGTTGGATTGAGGCGTATCAATACGTTTTGTGGGCTCATGGAGCTGGGACAGGGAATCAATTCCACCGTTTATTATCAAACACTCAATTCGATCGCCGTCGCAGTGCAAAGTG
>JAPYZH010000898.1:0-12349 GCA_030523085.1 Meteorus colon | reverse complement strand
CTGAGCTTATAGACAATAATTAAGAACTTAATATTTTAAAAAATAATTTCGACAATTTTTAACTACAGCTTCGGCATGTTATATGACATCTGCTGTTTACACTCGACCTGCATTGAGTAGTTCACATTTGATCCGTCAGGTTGCGTATTCAAGTGGATGATTTCCCAATACATAAAAACATGTATAATTATTAATTGAGTCATATTGACGGACAGATATTTTAGTGTAGACAAATTTGAAAGCTGAGGTATTCATACAATTCTTGTCCTGAATGGGATTAATTTTCATGAGAGATATTTAACATTTGAGACATTTAAGCACGAAAAAAATCGTAAATAGGGACATCTTTAGTTGAGATATCTGTGGATTAGGAATATCCGCTGGTAGAGATTCATTTGCTAGATCTGTGCTACTAACAATATTTTCGGTTAAATTATGTGTCTACGGATATATGAGGATAGAAGTCAAGATTTATTCGACAGAAGTGCGTTGTTGCACTCTGCGTTGGATAAATCAGGCGCGTTTTCATGTTGGACGGCAATCCTACATTTTTTCTCGATTGTTATAGATAAAACGAATCATATACAAACGTCGAGAATTTGAGAACGATTTCTCAAAAATTTTACACAATTAATTGCTACCGAAACACAATCTGTTGAAATTTATTCCAGTTGAGTAGTCCATACATGAGGTGCTAACTTGATTCACGTATTATTATATGCTGCATTCATAACAATGCTTGCGAAATTGCTCAAAACACTCATTTTTCGAGATGTTTCACGTTTCATCTATTTTTGATTTCATATGCGAGAATCCAAAGCACTATTATTCGATGTTTTTCACGTAAAATGGTAAAAAAAACATATTCGAGCAATAATTTCATCACACTCATTTCGCATATAAGATCATTGACGAATCCCAAAACAGCAAAGGTTAACACCATTCTGGGATTTACCAACCTTAATTGTTACGTTAATTTTATTTCTGCTTCGATTGTAATCGAATAATAAAATTGTAATGGGAACTTGATTTTTTCTCTGCCATTTCTGTCGCGTTTTGGCCGCGTGAAGGTTGCATTGGAATAATAGGTAAACATTAGTTTTCACAATCGTACAGTTGGAACATAATCATGTCAACAAGTTTTTTAGAAATATGGAATTATCATCTGAGGTGAAACGTGGAGAATTTCAACTACTGCATTTACTGCGCCAACGAGAGAATTATGTGAGTATAAATAATTGTCATATTCTTCAGTCCAATGATTCTGTAAATCTACTGGTCATAACATATCTTGTATAATAATGAATGCAAGCTATTCAACGGCGTGTCACAAATTGATGTCGCACGTAGTGCTTCATCAAAATTTTTATTTCGATCTGTAAATTAGCCCGGGTAGGCAATAGGCGATACCTCCGAATTTCTATTTCTTACTCTCAGGCATCCACCAAATGATGAATTTGAACCAGCAAGTAAGGTAGTCTCATCAGTTCTTTTCTCGTGGTAAAGCCGAATATGGCTGCAAGAGCGAATTATTTGAATGCAAGATGTTTAATTGACCAAAAATGAACAATACTGAGCGGTGATGCCGATGAATGGTGATCAATAGTTAGCTTTTATGTACAATGAATAGAACAAAAAATCCGCACTTACGAAATTAATGAAAATTTGCAAATCAGTAATATTTTTTATTTTAGGAATCTCCCGCCCGGGCTCTACCTCACAAATTGCTGGTCACAGACACGTTTATTTCACGGTTAGGCTTGGAAAAAGAATTGGATGGGCATAAAGGATGTGTTAATTGTTTGGAATGGGATGAATCTGGCCGGTTAGTACCAATATGTATAGGAATAAAAAAAATGAATCAGAAATGACACGCAGAATTTGATAACCATGTTGAAAATGTTTCAGAACACTTGCATCTGCGTCTGATGATATGCATTTAATACTTTGGGACCCATTTCTTTATGAAAAGAAACTGACATTCCATACTGGTCACAATGGCAACATATTTTCCGTGAAGGTGTGATCTCGTATCTCAATCACCCCCCCATATTCAGTCATTTATTGATGATGCTATACTGCCTTCTAGTTTTTACCAAAGTCAGATGAACGACTAGTAATCACGGGTGCGGGCGATAGCGGTGTCAGAATCCACGATGTATCATTACGAGAAACAATTCTCGTGTGTAATTGTCACACAAACCGAGTGAAGCGTATTGCGACAGTTGATTCGATGCCATCCATATTCTGGAGTGCCGCTGAGGATGGGCTCATTCTTCAGTATGATATTCGCACTCGCCACAACTGTAAATCAAATGATCGTCGAAATGTATTGGTAGACCTTGTTAATCATGCTGGAAGAAGAGCCGAAGCCAAATGCATGGCTGTCAATTCAACTAAACCAGAATTGGTTGCCATTGGAGCTAACGATCCTTATGTCCGAATATATGATCGTAGAATGATCAAATTTGGACAGGTAAATCACTTGTAGATGGAAATCCGATAGCCGAACACGATTCGTCATGGAACATCATGACTTGGAAAATATTTTGAAATTTATATCCTAAAAATGGAGAAGCAATGGAAGGTTTACGGATGTACGATCATGGTAGCTAGTATTAGATAAAAATGAGATTTTTTTGTCATACGTTATCAGAGTATATGGGAATAAATTGTGAAAATGTGAGGTGGTTCCTCCGGGTTTAGGTTCTTATGCACAGGCTCTATAGGAAGAGCGCAGAGTGGTAACATATTTCAAGTTTTCACAGAGAAATTTAAAAGATAGATGTAAAAAAAAATTTTCTATTTAAAATCGAGATGTCAATAAGGGAGTTTATCAAATAAACATCATAATAACAGACTCCATATAAGAGATGTTCAATAAAGAAAATCGGTCATCTTGTGAATTAAGCATAATTGTCGAAACTGTGCACTATAAAAAAGTGACACATTATTGCAGAGAAATTGAATCATACGATAATAATAAGAGACATCCAATCTAACCTACAACTGCCAAATGTTGAACTATTTTTTTCAATTTTTCCAAGTTATAAATATGTATTTTTGAAGGATCATTTGGAATAATTATAATGTAACTGATGATATCTACAACGTTGCCACACGTATTATGGTGGTGATAACTTTAGTTCGTCATCCCGCGCCCACAATTGTCATCCTCTACGGTGTACTGTGATCGTACATCCTTAACTATACGTTTGGTATTGCATTCGTAATTGAACTGAATCTTGAAAGCTCGATGAAATAATGGAAGATATATGTAGTTCCACAGAAACTTGGTCTGCCTGACCGTAGGTATGGTGAATTTTCCCGTCGCTCATTTGGTGGATGATATCTCCACCAGTTTTACGCTTCTATTGAATGTTATATACTTTCCAATAGAACATTTCGGCTTCGTAGAAAAAAACCCTATATCTCGATAGATTTATGGGAGTCATTTTGAATTCCTAAACATTCTCGGATGAATTCAGTTTTTTATTTATACTCCTCCATATATTTATCTCTTTTACACAAATTTTTTTGTGCACGTAGTCTCACATCGAGGGTTTTCAATCCACAGCAAAGAATGTCCGTCTCGGGCAATCGTAGCATCGTTTACTGCTCACCATAACGTTATTGAAGTCTTGTGTTAGAATAAAATTACCGCTATGCTTCCTTTGTACGAAATGAAAGGATATAGAGAATTGTAGCTTCCATAGACGAACGCTCTGAAAATATTGAACGATCATTTCATTGTCATCTGAGGAAAACAATGATCTTGGGTATCACGATGTTATCATTGAGTTATCAGCGCCAGAAATACATTGGAACAAAATTCACTCATGTGATCATTAATGCAGATTCAATTTACATTTGGACCACCTCGTCTTATCGAGAAGCTGGATATGGAAAACCGGAATTTCATGATTAGTTGGAAGGGGATGAGAAGCAGCAGGACAGCTATTAATTTATCACAGACCCTGTTAATTTTTATACCAGGAAAAAAATGGGAATCATTCATCATTCTGAATATGACTTGACAATGGCGAAGAAACCATCAGCAGAATGACATTTTAGTACGTATCTAAGAAAAGTGTAATGAGGAATGCAGTGATACAGAACATGATATCCAAGCATTATGTTCTCGGATGATTTGAACGATGAATACCGACAAAGAAAAAATATGTATGGTAAGCACTAAGGATAACGATATTGAGAAATATTGAGATATAAAAAATATTGAGAATGTGCGAGAGCCGTATCAAAAGTGTGCAAACAACTTTTATATAGACATCATCACAAGTCCACGATGTTAATCCGTGAAAGTATAGTGTAGATACTTGTTGAAGGCTAAATTTTCCTAATATTTGTGTCATCCACGATCATGAACACCATTTATTCTTCGTGATAGCCCGTCCACAACATTACTATATCTGTGCTTCTGTCAATAGGTATTCTTTTGTTTGTCAAACCCAAATTTTCATTTAAGAGCAGAAAGTAGATCCGATAACAGAAATGTCATTGTGTGAGAAGTATCCCCCCACGAACGTCACGCTGACAAAATTTCCAGGGAACTACATTTATTCTCTGCATTTCTTTCAAATTTTATCAGAATGCTTTTTGACGGTGGCAATGATCTCACCTACATCATATTTCCTTTTGTACATCAACATGTGCACTCCTACATGAACCTGAAGTTATGATGATGTTCTTTGACGAAGGGTCCACCGTGACCGATCCCGCATTACTACCGCTGACAAGAAAATGATGAAATTATCATTGAGATTATCTATATGCGGAGATAATTATCGTATTTTTACAATAGGTTCCGGTGGGTTTTGCAGCGCAGAACGACTGGCCAAGAATAAGTCGAAATACAGCAGGCAAAGGGGATCCAGAAAATAACATACCTGTTGGTTGCGCCCAATATTTTATCGCCGGTTCGTTCGTATGATCAGAGCGCAGCGTACGCAGCTCCGTTCTCCACTATTAGATCGTGTGAATATTCTTAGAGTTTAAAAAGATACAAGAACTGCATTTGTCATTATTTTTGTCCAAATAGGACATTTGCGGTCTTCAAATTTGAGGGAAAATAGCCGGAGTTTCGCTACTACCTACTTAACGTTCTCGAGTGATGGCAATGAACTGCTAGTCAATATGGGTGGAGAACAAATATATCTGTTTGACATCAATACGAATACTAATCAGAGGCTCCTAAAAGAAAAACCAAATTATAATGACAGATCATTGAAGTATTCAGGTAACAAATGAAGTTTTATTAGGTTTTCGTAATATCAAACGAGAAATGTAGTATTAAGATTACTATGTCCACACCACCAAACTGAATACCCATTTTATTTGCAACTCTGAAGCGAATCTTGTTGAGGAATCTCATGGCTCATTTTGATAAGTAAAGATTATATTTTTTAGCGAATTACACCATCGTCAGCATCTGTGATGACATGACTTTTTGAAATGCCGGTGGCAGAAATTCAACAATTAGAATGCTTTTCATTCTCATCAAATTTTAGAAAATTTCGAACTCATCGTTTACATTTGAATTCGGATATGATGAGAAATATAAGTCACTAGTAATACCTTCAGAAGAGCATGCTATTGCTCTCATAAATACACTTTTTTCATCAGCATGACGCCCAAGTCAATTTCACCGTAACCGGATCCTGTTTAAATCATCTCATTTTATTTACAGAGTTTATATGTTTTGTACCGGAATTTTGATAGAGTCACGATTTCATAGAAAGAACCCTCTATTATTCCAAATAAATAGATTGATTTGTTTCAACAAGAGAAGGGGTGAAACCGATTTTTGATAAGTACTTTCTAAATATTCGTAGAGTTGCAAGACAATGACAATGACATTGTGGAATCAGCCTATGGATTATCAAATCAATCTGTAATTGGCCCAACATGGTTTAATATAAAAGAACTACCGACGGATATTGAACGGTTGAAACAAGAGGTGAGTAGAAAACTTTTCGAATGCGACACATGGCCCATACCAAAGAAAAAATAATATTCATCCAATTCTCAGGCAGACCAGAAATTCCAGCAGCAACACTATACATATGCGATTAACTTTTACAACAAGGCTATAAGTTTATGTCCACGTGCAGCTGTACTTTATGCGAACCGCGCCGCGACGTTGATGAAGAGACGTTGGCAAGTGCAGATAAATTAGAATGAACGTGCGTTCACTGAAATTCTACATATTTCATGAATTTTTTCCAGGGATGGGGATATTTATAGTGCATTACGTGATTGTCAAATCACGCTTCAGCTGGATTCTAATAATGTCAAAGCGCATTTTCGGTGAGTGGTATTTTCAAGACCCATGACTACATTTGTATTATGAAAATATTGCATTCTCTGTATGGAAGTTATGAATAATTCATTTGCAATACAGTATGACCTTCTTCATCTAATTTCCTATTAGATTGGCACGTTGTTTACATGACTTGAATCATGCAAACGAAGCTCATCGAGTTATTGATGATTTTCGGAAGAAATTTCCCAATTACTCTTCTAATTCGTCTTACCGGGCTTTGAGAAAAGATATTATAGAAGCAATGAATACAGGTAACGTATCAAATATTGGCTTTTATCTTTTTTCTTATAATGGTATACCAAATGTGTTTGGTGCAGACGTAGGAGAATCTAGTCCATACCCTATGCTGATCTCGTCACATGAATGTGAATGGAGACGTAGTACAATTGACTATAAACTCCGGTATTGCGGGCATTGCAATACGACAACAGATATAAAAGAAGCCAATTATTTTGGAAAGTAGGTGACGATGAAATTAATAATTAATCAAATGATTATGGTGCATTTCTTAACTACAAACTCTTGTTCCATTAGTGACCATTATATTATAGCCGGTTCTGATGACGGTTCTTTTTTCATCTGGGATCGTTCAACAACAAATATTGTGCGCGTTCTACGCGGGGACGAAAGAATTGTGAATTGTTTGCAACCTCATCCAACTACATGTCTCTTAGCGACGAGTGGCATCGATCCTGTCATCAGATTATGGAGTCCATTACCAGAAGTATGTATGTAATGAAATGATGATCCACTTATTTTTATGTTATACTGTACTCAATGTATTTGACAATAAGGATGGGAGTGTGAACGAACGAGAAATTGAGAACCTTCATGAAGTTGCGTCAGCCAACCAGATCCGTATGAATAGGGATCCTTTCAATATGATGATGATAAATATGGGTTACCAATTGCCTGGAGAAGTAGGTATTGAAGACGAAGGAGAATCAAGCGAATCTCCATCAGTCCAGCCGGCAAGCTGCAGAACAAGTTGAGCAACCAATAAAAATGGATGCATTGTTCTGGAGTTACAACGTACGAGGTTACAACGGACTAGAGCGATTACGCAACATTTTTCCTTGCTGTACGTGAGACGTGGAATTTTGATCGAATAAAATTTACTGATTTCATATTCTCCTGATTTATCGATGTGTGAGATTTGACCACGAAATTTAGTATTTCCCTCCGATCGTATGCAAGACGGGAAAAAAAAGGGAGAGTGATTCGGATAGTCCAACCGCTTTCGAGCTTCTCTGTAGCAGGGTTAGTGTAAACCCAGGTGTACAACTTATATAAAATCTCTTCCTGATGCCAAGTCATTTAGATACCAAAACGATAATTTGAACCAAGGAACTCGTCTATCTAACGATCATTCGTTCTATTTCGTTAATACCAACCCTGCTGGAACAAAAATTCTATGACAAACAATGCCAAATGATTTCACACGAAAAACAGTACAGTTTGGAATCTTTTTCATAGGACTTCATGAAATAATATAAAAGTTCATGGAATAATATAGAAGTTGATGAGAATTAGCAATAGTGAGTAATGACTTGGCAGAGTCCCCGATGATAAACTACACTTTTCTATAACTATTCATATGACTTTCTTGGTCAAAGTATGCCATTCGATTGAAAACTACGTACAAAAAAATGTGGATTACTGTGCTTTTCTATGACTTTTTGTATCCTCAAATTTTAGCAGTTTTGCCAAGATATCGGAATTTTCTGAAAATAGTATTGAATGCCCGACCAAATAATGGTATATTCTGACATTCCCGAGAGGAGAAATGTGCTGAAATCTTTCATTTCTGGCCAAGTGCTAATCGGTCAGAATGATTTGTCATCCCTGTTGGAAACTTCCAATAAATTCCATCACACAAAAAACTTATAATATAATGTGTTTTTGTCGCAGTAAAGTGTATGAGATTTGATTTGTGTGGATACATATGAGGATTTTTCATGTGGATATTGAGTACTACCAAATGATTAAGTTGATTTTATATAGTTAAAAGGCACATGCCGATAAAATTCACCATCACTCAAAAATTCAATAGGACGATTCTTATAAAATATACACGTGAAACTTCTGGTCATTAACAGGATTTCCACAACCAATTGGAAATCTCCTTGATGAGTATACCCAGCGATTAACCAGCTACTATAACGTCCTACGTATTTCTCAAATGTGGCAAATCTGATCGATCTATTAAACACCATTCTGAAATTTTTTGATGAGTCAAAAATCCATACATAATGTTGAATAACCTTGATTGGATGGTTGTTGAGGTCACAGCCGTGTTATAATATTTTCCATCGATGAGTATATTTTTCACAATCTATCTGAAAAAGTATGTGAACTTAAGTAAGGATATATATATGGCTGCTCTATTTTGGATTTTAGACGAATAGCGCACATCTGTCAGATTACTTAAATGGACAGAATGACCATTACGGAAAAGTTCACAACAAACAAAAGCCATTCTGACAGAGTCATATAATGATTCCAACTTCATTCAGCGCCCGAAAAGTTGATGTCTGCCCTAGGGCAAACAAAGTCTACTTTCTGCCCGCCAATGGTCGCATTGGTCTGGAATTGTATTGATTCGACTATGACTAAACAGGTGACGTGGAAATATATATTTCACGGCATTTACCATAACTCTCTGTGAGGTCCATCTCATCTGCTCGCCCCTCATCCCACTCCTGTCCTGCGATATTCTTTATTCTTTATTTAATTGCATTCTATGTGTACGTTTATTGTCGGTTATGCCATAATTTACGTACACGTACTTGTGTGTCCCATAGTCTGCTTGTTTTTGCCGCCATTTTTATTCTTATCAATTTTTTGAATGTTCATAGCAAAAAAACAAGATGGCGGTGAAAATAACTAATTCCCATTCTTTTCGCCCAAATTTCTGCTCCCATGTTCATTACAAAAACACAAAATATATCTTTCGACCGACTTGATGAAAGTTCCGTGCAACAAAATTTATGACCCGTATCGTGCTATCACTGTTGTATATTGGGAAAAATAAATTATCTATCAAACGAAATGTCAATCTCACAATATATCCCTTTTGTGTTTCTTGCACGGAATACTACTGAAAAGTATGCATATACATGGTTGTTATATTACTTTCGTTTCTATGAACCAGAATCAGTTTTAAACCTTGGAATGTCAGTGCGTTCACGG
This sequence comes from Meteorus colon, assembly GCA_030523085.1. Lineage (NCBI taxonomy): Eukaryota > Metazoa > Arthropoda > Insecta > Hymenoptera > Braconidae > Meteorus > Meteorus colon. The sequence goes on along the minus strand of JAPYZH010000898.1, from coordinate 2,814 downwards.
ATTTATGGTTTTAATGAGGCACTGCTGGAAATAATAGATGTTTTCAGTGCGTGTCATCCTGGTTGAAGTTGAATGCGGTCAGCAGTCAAATTTGTCTCAGACAACCTGCATCATGATCAATTAGGATGAGAAACGTAGTATACAATTCGCTTGTAACAGAACCGTCGCTTACAATGCATATCAAAAAAATGTTAAATAGTGCAATCACGTATTGTTTCATTACTTTTGTGACAAATTCGGTGAAGTGTGAGTGGATTCATATCCCCCAATTTTCGGACGAATCAAAAGTCTATCGAGTGCCGTTCACAATAGCTCAGAGACATCAAATTTTTTTAAATAAATTGCACAACTCTGATGGAATGGCATTAACGAACTCTACAACAAGCACCATTGATACATTGAAAAGAACGATTCAAATGTCACAAAATTTGAATGTCGAAATTACCACTTCAGCCATTTCTGGAAATTCAGATGACAGCGAAGAAGATACTGGAATAATGCAGGAATCAAGTACGATGCCAAATGGCTTGGTGCTAAGAAATTCAAATTTTGAAAATGCGTCAGCAATGCCAATATCTCAAATACCGAATGATGATCGTGATGAGAAACAAATTCAAACACTATCTAACAATACGAATTTTGTCAAAAAATATAAATGGACCGTTATGAAAACAAAGAAGTTGAATGAAAATAGACAATTCTTATTCCTCTCATATTTCCCAGCAGAATTAATACAGCGTGTTCATACGATCCTGTTGGGGAGTGCACAGAAGGCTATCCAAGATAAGCGAAATTTTCTGCAGAAGTTCCGAATGTCATTACTGAGTAAATTAGGTGTGCTATATATTCCGTTTTTTCCGAAAGTTTTTCGGTCCTCGATTTTTTCGTATTGAGCATTATTTTCAACGAAATTTGTTGCTTGAATTGTGGAATGATCCAAGCTACTTATTCGAAATTAAAATAATTATTGAGATATGAATCAAATTTTTTTTCTAGAATCCGGATTAATGCCCGTGTTGCATTGTATACGCAAAAAAAGAGGCTCCAATTGGGATGATGATCATGATCACATGGGATTTCCATCATTGGAAGGAGCACTTCTAGCCATATCATTTCTGACATTCGCTGTTTATTTAGTCCAGTTAGTTATGGTAGGAATTTTTAATAGTGATCATGTGTTTAATTTTTACTTATAATAGTTGAGCTGCAGCCCTCCAACGGCGTTTATTGAAAAAGGCTTCTCATTGAATTTATTAATTAGGACACAACTTGACCAGATATGAACTAAATACTAATGAAATGACAAAATAGATTTAATTATTCAACTTCATTGTACATTTTGACTAATTCACTGATTTGATTGCAGATGCTATTGCGAAATTTCGCAGTCAATGGAACTTCTAACACAAGTACTGTTCTTGTGAATAGGAATAAAAGATTCCTTCATCAATTTTCGGATGATTCCGTACGAATCTTGGAATATGTTGAGACGTTCTCGAACAATTGAACTATATATCCAGTCCGCACCCGACAAACAAAAGTATGCAACCATAGCATCGTTCGGTCCTAGGTCAATTTTTAAGAGAGGTTCATCCATGGCATTATGAATCGGTCTCTCCTTTTCATCTGTAAGAATAGTGCATTAATGGCAAATTGAGTATGAGAATTGATCGCTACATGATATAATATTCATGATTTACACTGCTTAATTGATATAAAGAATCAATGCGCAATTTTGTACGGAAACACGTGCACACACTAAAACTATATGTATATCTACATCGAATTCTCCCGATTCTGCATCGCAAAATGCATGAAAAACGACGAGGTGTCGGGGAATATCCGACACCTTATTGTTTTTTTTTTTTTTTTTTTTTTTTTCCCATAAGTTTACGAGTATTTCAAGTTTTAACGGCGAGTATAAACATTCCGATAAAAACGAAAAATGAAAAGTTTAAGAATTGGTTTTACGTACTGGCCATCCCCTCATCTTAATTTTCAACTCATACACAGTTACACTATCGAAATAAATAAGTAATCTCTGATCCGTTATGTATGTATGATTTAGTTACTTTTGTAGCTGACAGAACTTTGGTTAACGTTAATGTTTATCAAACGGTGTTAAAAAGCCAAGAGTTGGTATCGAACTAAGGTGACTGAGGATGGAATTGGGGAGAGAGAATTGGTATTATATTATATGGATTTTATTGATGATGGATGAAGATGATGGACGGATATTCCTCACGAATTCGTTCCGATGTGTGGGCAAATTTTGGCGTTTGCTAAATTTAAATATTTATTTTCTTCGTGGTGTTCCCACGTAAAAAAATGTGCTGAAGTTCTCAATTTAGGTGGATTCGATCGTTGGCGAATTCTGAGTGGATACAATTTCATTTATGTTCGACTTTAGAAATTTTATCGGCGAGCGTTTCCTTAACCGGATATATAGCGTATCTTATGAATTATAGAATATTTATTTTATTGAACGCTTGAATCAGAAATAATTTATTTATTCCAATAGTGTAATTGTGTATCAGTTTGAAATTAAGATGAAAGCATGGCCAGTATGTAACATTGGCTTTCTAGATTTGAATTTTTAGCTTCTTTTTTGTTCAAACCATTTTCATCGGTGGTAATGGAGCTAATTTCGGGAAATAAGGATAAATGCTTTAGAAGATTGACGTCAGACGTCGGCACAAGTGGAACAACGTCACCTACCCTGATAGCCATGCAGAATAAAAGTTGGCTTTAGATTGGCCCCAAGTTATGAAAAATCTACGACTGAAATCTAACTATAGTTTGATTCAATATCTT
>JAPYZH010000897.1:0-12350 GCA_030523085.1 Meteorus colon | reverse complement strand
ATTGGGAATAATTTCAATATATTTCAAGCTCAACTCATTCTTAATTTCAAGTTCCGACTCATAGTCTATACTGCGTAATCTCGATATTATCAATTTCAATTAACATACAGTCCACTAATTAGCTATCGTCAACTCATCTAATTCACGTTCAACGTAGATTATATTATATTACCGTTATTCCATTATATCTCTTATGTTTTCTTATTGTATATATATTTATCTTTGAATTCATATATTTGTAATAAAAACACCTAAACGCATTCCATCAACTCAATAATCCCATACTAATTATCTTGTTGACATTTTCAACACAAGGACTATCCTTTTCTCTCCATCGTGAGTAGCCCTTACTTACTCTTCGTCTTTATTTCTCCACGAAATTCTACTTCATCCCCGTCGACAATCATGCTGTCTGATGATCTTTCCGTCTTTCTGCCTCATTTCTATCAGTATATATACATACATATGTTTTTTCTTACTTTATTTTTTTCTCTATGTAAAGAAAGGGAACAAACTTGGTGGAATGACGTGGACCACCCATTTTCCATCAGTATCTCACTTCCCTCAGCGATCAGTTTTGTTTCAACAAAAAATCACATCTTTCCTACTTCCCGTTCTTTTTTTTTCTCCTTTCTTCATTTGTTTCCGTGTTATGTTTTTTTCCACGCTGTGCAACATCAATCTTAACTTCAATATGAGAAGATAATTCAGGGTGTCGTGATGGATTATCGACAATCTACTTCTGCAGTTGGTGGCAGGTGTGATTTGGCACCAGCACTTTACTCGCAGCTGTCGAAATACTTTTGAAATCAATTTGATTGGGCTGTCGTTCGTTTGTAAACACAATGGGAAAGCGAAACTTTTAGAGGAGGCGAGTGATTCGATGAGCACTTTTTTGTTTGTTTTTTTTTTATACTGGACATATAGAAAAAAGTGTCGAACGTTCATGTCCGAAAATATTATACTTATTTCGTTTGGACGTTTTGCACAGACGAAATATTTTTCAATAAACAGAACGAAAACTTGTGACGGGATTCTCCTTCTTTCAGTCTCCATTGAATCTGCATTTACAAGCAAAGTCGAAAAGCTCGCGCATATGAATACCCGCTGAATACATGAGTTTATTCAATTCGACATTATTCCTCTCCAGGGAGCATTCAAAATTCCGTTATTTTGATTATTTGAAAATCAAATAGAACATGTGTATGGAGAGTTTTACAAAAATAATGTTACGAATAATATAAGAATATATAGTTTGAAATCGAATCTGGACAAAGAGATATCTGATTTCTCTCTCGAGGAACGATGAAGAACAGAAATGCCATTGGAATGATCCAGAATGAAATTTATGATTAGGAGCAGGGATGCGAAATAAATTCAATGGACTACTTATCATGAAAAACCAAAAGTGAAACCCACTATGGATTCTGTTGGCTTATCTGATTGCCAATTGTGTTGTCACTGTGCTCAGAGACGAAGTGTTGTCAAACGCGCGAAAAATAATAAATTGCTATTTCTGGAGTACGCACACATTCGTACGCATGCAGAAATTATTTTCCACCCCAGAATTTCTCGGATAAGAAATAACATCGATTGAAGCAGTAATCGAAGTTCATGAGCGTGAGTATAAACTGAAACTAATTCCATCAATTTTGGCCCAGCCTTTTTTTTTTCTTTCAATGAACAGAATATACATCAAAACAGTATCATTGGATCCGACTCCTTCAATTGGCAACCAATACTCTCACATAGTAAATATCTTATGAAGTTTACATTAAATAATATATTTATATCAAAATTCGAAGAAAACAAACATCGACCGGCCGTGGGATAGGTCTGGACTCAGCGGAAGTTTCAGTTGTAAGTGAAGTGCAATGTGCAGGTTCAATGTGTTATTCTCGTAAGCATTCAAATATAATATTAACATAATTTCTATGGTTTCTTCTCTTCTTCCACAGTGAAATGAGAAGCAGGAAATGCCATCGTCTTTCTTGATAATCTTCCAACGATAATTTTGAGAATTATGAACGACAAGTGGAGAATAAGAAAAATTTTTGTGAAAAAAAACCATGATCATTGTAGAAATTAAAAGAGTGATCAGGACCTCATGACACACAAGAATTTATGGAGATTAACAACAATAATCGTCAATAAGAGGTTTTGTGTTCGAAGTTTCAAACGTATTCTGATAGCGTCCCGATATTTATACTCTCCTTATATGAACTTAGAATACAAAAAATATTGAAATATCTATAATCCCCTAATCTTTTTTCGAATTGATACATTAACAAGCCTCATCCAAATCATGGTTGTGAACAGTTATACCTCAATTGGTGTTACTGATAGTTATATCATACAGGGAACTTGGTTTTGTGGACTTCAGAGGTCGCAATCAGGTAAAAATAGCACTTTCGTGGAGTCTAACACTACTCCACGGCATGTTTATCACACTTTTATTGGATCATAATGAAAACTTTATATTGACATTCCATCAAATTTTATGATTGATCGTGTGTTCAGTAAGAGAAAGGCGTATTGAATCTTAATAGATTCAAGAAACAACGAAATAGATTATGTATAACATATTGACTTCTTCCATCCCTCACCACTTCCATCAATTCAGCATTTACCATATGTATTGACTCAATTTCAATCAATTATGTTCCAAGTCAAGTGTGAATAATACATTCCATGATACAGGATCAATCTGGCCCGATTTCCAAACTTCGACTTACTCTACTGAATATGGTACTTTTACAGGAATGTTTATTATGAGCATAATAAAAGGTATAGATTGGGGTCCTGGTGGGATTCAGAAAGGGTGCTTTGAACCATACTGTTGTGGAATGACGATAAGTGCAAACAAAAATTACACTGGAGGGACACGCGTGGGTCAACACGGGCCGTTTCCTCTGCACGCGCAATTTCGAAGTGAATCTCATAGTGGAAAGAGAATTAATAAATGCAAGAAAAAGTACATGGCAAGAGAGAGAGAGAGAGAGAGAGAGAGAGAGAGAGAGAGAGAGAGCGAGAGAAAAACAAATATATACAGGCGCACAGGTCTGAAATTCATTATACGTGCTCTCATATTACTTTTGTGTTTAATGTCATTAGTCCCTGTTAGCGAATATACCATGAGCAAATTCGCTTTCAACCCTGCACCAGTTTCATCTCACTTTGGGTGCGTCCAACCTCCTGTAGTCTTTGACTGTATTTTCATCGCTTTCGGGCAATTAAGCTCGGTATTTTTTTCGTACAAACTAGATTTTTCTGCACCAAAATGTGTCGAACCACATAGATGGAATCCAAATACTATATTCATTATTTTTCGCTGCTCAAAAAATTTAAGGTTTGTGGAAGAATTATGTGGTTGTCATGTTAAACAGACGCAAAATCATTCATATAGAAGAATAATCAGGGAATCGCGTAAGTTGTACTATGTGCTATTGCCTCCGTGATCTGTACCATGTTTGCAGTAGAATTTTTATGTAGTCGTTACAAAAATAGAAATGGCCATTTTTGATAGAGATTCGCGCGCATGATCTGTCCACATTTCTCCCGCAATATATTCTTGCTCTCTTTATTCCGTACAACCGCGTCAAATGATCAGTGAACAGTGACATAAATATTAGCAAACGGAATTCTCCGTTTGCTATATTCATATTACAAAGTTACACGGATGGCGACATTATGAGAGGGAAAGGTGATGAAAGAAAAATTATATACTGATAATTGCAATGTGCATAACATTGAAATGCAAATTTCACTAAATGAACAGCTTTTTGGTGGAGCTACCTCACTTCAGTTCAATTCCACTGATTGTGTGCCGCAACTCTCACCTGAAACACAGAGAAACAATTCTAAAATTAGTAGACGAATTTTGGACTCTTCACTCATTCATTAATTTCGTGGCCTTTCCGCGTACGACCCATTTCATTTCGTACATGTTGCAGAATGAGAAGTGATGAAAAGGGAAATAGGAAACAATGAGACGTGAGGAGGGCTTACACATATGCATGTATTGGAAAAATCGATGACACGACTGTCAAAATCACACGCAGAATACTAATATCACTAAGGTGACAGCTGAAAACTCACAAAGAGGTTGCTTTCACCCACCTCACAATTCGTTCCGTTATGTGTCCACATATATGTTTACATATACATATCGTGAAGTTTTCCATATTACTGATCGACGAAATTCCAGAAAAAGACATCAATTCGTCTTTTCCAGCGAAATTTCCATTTATATAAAATCTATCCATTCTCACACAGGGAAATGAAGAAACACATATTTATCGTGACGGTATATGTGTTTGCGTGGGCCCGCATTAGCAAATGTCAACGCCGAACTTTCCATTAAATATGAATTGCGGTATTTATAATATTTATATATGACTTACCCATGTAAGTGTGGACAATTGCGAGAAAACAAGACAAATAAAATAATCGTGATTTTTCGAAATTCATCATAATGTACTATCTCTAATATTCTTTCGCATCTAACATTGTCCCTGAGATGCCTATATTCCACTCTATCATTCCCAGCTTTAAAACATCCATGGTGCAATTATTCCTAAACTGTTTTTTCAAAACTTTCCATGTCATGATTTTTAGCACGTTTTAATACAGTTGTTGACACAGTACGTGTGCATCATCCAATGAACTTGCACAGATCATGTCAATTGAACTCAAACATATGTGTTAATTTGATATACTGAAGGTTCAGTACATCAAGGATGCCCATGTGTGTGCTTGCATGTGTACACATGGATATCGTCGAGGAGACTATCCAAATCGATATCTCGATTGAGATTGTTCGTATCGATCGCTTGTGTTGTGCATACAGCTTCGATCTTTGCCGGCAGCGATATACATACGGTGTATATATGTCAGCTAGATAACATATAGATACGGAATGAGGCAGCGTGAGGGAGGTTGCGTTAGATAAGGTCTATGTACACACAGACGATAGACCTCCGGCTGTCCGCGGAATGCGACCGCCATCGAGCTTTGGGCTTCTCAATTCCGGAATTCCAATCGATCCACAGTCAACCAATCTGGCAATAATCTTCCCTATCTCACTCAATCTTGTGTATTCGGTCGTGGACAAAGTAAAGTCACTCATTGGTACCGTGCATTCGACAATTGACAGAGCTCATACAACAGAAACCAAATATTGTGAGTATTTCAATGATAAGAAGTTGTTTGAATAATATCTTCTAATATAATTATATGAGTAAGAAATATATATTCTCAATACAATTTTCCATTTAAAAGGAAAACAGTTTTGTTGACCATAGTCTTTTTTCTTCATTTTACATCTGAATTGAGATATTTCAAAAATATTACGAATAAGGTGGATGAGTATGTGAGATACTATTATAAGACTTTCGGAAATTATATGAAAATTTTCCATCATATGTCAAAGTTGAACCCGAAAAATTTTGAAGGGTTTTGAAACTTTGTATACTTCCAACAAACTTTTGTTTAGAGTTTACTTTCATTTATTGAAAAAAAGGTACTTCCAAAAAACATCATTTGGAACAAGCTGAATATGTATGGAGATGCAGTTATGAAACATATATTTCAAAAGAAAATGAAATCAATCGACATTTCAATAACGGTTCTATGAGAGAAACAAATTCTGACAACATGGTGCAATATGATATTAGTTATCACTTTGGTATTGATAACGAGGAGTTGACATTTTCCTCAAAAAGCTGGGATATTAATTCATAGCTTTCCGATATCATGCTTTTCTGATATTCAAGCTCATGTTCATTCTTTTGTTCAACAAGTGTTATCATACCGTCAACTGCAATATTGAAGCGTACTCCATTTTATCCTGTCCAGAAATTTAACTTTTTATTATCACTACAATGATGAATCCGAAGGGCCGTGCTCGAAATCCCTCAAAATTTCTTTAGCATTCCCAAATTTGAATATCGTATGTTGCATCATTAATATTATCAATACTATCAACATATTGCAACAATGCTCATATGTATGCGCATTCATGATTCAATTCAATCAACTAATTGCACATCATATTCCAAATGTAATTAACGTTTGTCAAATAATTCTCATGATAATATTAGAGCGGGATAGTATGGTACTAAACATCATTCGTGGACGTTGTGTGGCAAGCGAATATTACAGAAAATAAGCTGGGCGCGCGAGGGCGAGAGCAATGGTGGGAAAGAGGGAGAAAGTCAACGGAGTCGTACTTAACGCGCCGCATGGTTTTGCGAGTTTGAAGCTCGTTGGTAAAAGTTTTCAACATCTATACATGTATATATACATATATACATAATATATATTATAGTGTTTGCAACCTAGCTATGCTCTGCACGCTTGGGAGACAAAGTTGGATTATAAAGTAGTCATGGAGCAAGTATTATGTAACAAAAAAGCATGAGGTGAGTGGGTTCAACGTGAGTACAAGGGCAGAAAGATTTTCATGATATATTATACGTTGCATGAAATTTTATCAGCGAAACCTCTACAGGAAAGTTTTAACAATAACCTAAGGAGTGAGGGGTATCTACCACTCATTTCGGTGGAGCCTTGAGAATGATTGAATCAAGTAGAAGCCTGCAAATGTAGTTCATCGATCAAACAAATATTTATGTTGCAGAATATTTGCAATTCGTTGGAAAATGTCACTATCTCCGATTAAATGAAAAGCTTCCTTATGAACTAATAGGAAAAGAAGATTCAGCAGTACGTAACAATGTATAGTGGCTCATAATTCTGGTAACAATGTCCGAAATATAGCTCCCCATCTCGGCAATACGTTGCACCATTCGTTTTTTATGTTATTATTTTCATAGGTTATAACAATAGATGTAGAAAGGATATGGAGAGGCTGAGTAATTATCATTAAATTTATATCTATAACCAAACTATATATCTCTGACTGTAAAATTGGTGTAGTGCGCATGGTAGAAAATGAATAACTCATTTGTTGGATCTGAAAATTCGAACTAATCTCAAAAAATGAGTAGCTAAACGTCGAAGTTGTGAATTTTATTCTGTTGCGTGCGAATGTCATGCTCTTCGCAGCAGTGCGTGAAGCACGACGAATGTAGGAAAATTGTGTCTCCGTTTTGCTTCTCCTTCATTATGAATGATAGACATGAAATTTCATCTAGATTCCTTTCGATGAATGTCATATCATGGCATAAGTACCCAGATATTGCACTGTTTCGGATAATCAGCAATAGCAGTGAACTCCTTAGATTCGCTTTGAATGCAAACAACACAACAAAAAGAACAATTACATGCTCAAAATATCATAAGTCAGCAATTTTTTCAATTCTTTTGTTTACGCCGCAACAGATATATGAAGTTAGAGTTTTATCTCAATAAATATTTTCAATAATAGCACGTGTGCAATTGCTAATGGGCAAATGCAAAAATAAGAGAGAAGTGAAATGTAGTGTAAGAGAAAGTGAATGAAACAGAAGAGGGGAAGAATGAGGAACGAAATGAAATTTCTCGTTGGGTCACTGGCAAGGGGATCGCATTAATTATCGGCGTACATTGGTAGTCGCAGGAATTACAACCGATACGAACGACCGTTAATTATCGCGCCGTGCGCGCACGGCATTGTCGAGTCCATAGGTATTTATGACATCAGCGAAGAGCTTCGTGAAATACCAGCGTATGAGCACATAAACACACGGATACTACAAAGCCAGCGGACCGATGTAAAAATGCATTGATAATTTCTCCATTCATTGAATTATGGTTCAATGTATTGTACAAGTTGTCAGAGACACTTCAACTTCTTTCACCGTATGATAGATGATGTTACATTTTCCTGTTCATCATATTATTTTTGTTTTTCAGTCCCTGGTGCTTGTGGGCGCATATTCATTTTATACTTTGTAGCCCTTATATTCATAAATGAGCATCATAAATGTTGATTCACCATTTTAATTTTCGAATACTTTTGTTAATTCCAACTTTTTGTACTTTTTTTTTTTCGGAAACAATGTATGAAACACAAATAAACATCAGAGCAGCTAATTCATGAGTTAATATTGAACTACTGTCAAACATTGCAGATCTTGCGCTTGTGCTACTGTTGAATTTCGGCCGATGCAACACTTTGTGACTATTAAGTATGAAGTCATTCATACATGGACCGAATTTGTTCTCAATATACTGAGTCAGCTCTTTCATGCTGGAATTCAGTTGGGATTCGAATTGTTGAGGTTCTGATAGAATAACGACGAATAAATTCGATATCATTCAATGTTTTGATGTTGAATTCACGTTTACTGCAGCATGTCGAATAGGGGAACTCTATTGGAAACTACTTAACACCGGAATACCCATGTAATCGTGATCGTAGTGATTTTTAATTAATTAAAGTATTCCGCAAATGAGCATACGATGAGGATTTGGAAAAAGACTTTTCTTCAAACTTTTCTGGAAGTATATCTGTAAGTTCCATTCTCCTCTATTTAATTTTTCATCTTCTTTTTTCTTCCCCTATTGAATGAGATAACGAGAGATTCCTTACTGCTGCTACTGAAAGGTTGTCAACAGAGAATTTCGATGAACCCTTGATTTTTCAACCCCTTAGTCCATCCAGTCCTTTCATTCGACGCCATGTCATACAGGAACGCTAAAGCGTGAGAGGAAAGCGAGTGCCGCATTCCAATGTAAAAAAAAGTTTTGACATCACCGAGTGACTAAAGCGATTAATGAGATTCCTTTCTTCGTGACGGAGGAAATATTCGATAGTGCTATCGAGCACCATAGTATTATCAGCATCATCATACGGGCACCCTCTAATGTCTTTAATTCGGAGTATATTCGTTGGTCTCCCACCCTTTACTTCCTCGAAATGTCTAACTTTATGGAGAGAAAATTTTGATGCCTGTTTACGAATAACACTTTTGTGGATTCCTCGCTGATGTCAAACTCATTTTAATTTAGAATTGGTTCCAATGTAGGCTGGTGTGAGAACCAATACGTCGTGGACGCCACTCCCTTTTTGCACTCCTACCCATAATTTCTTCGTTTATTCTCTGCATTTATTCTGGCATTCACTGGGATCGATGTTGAGTCATCGACCTCTCCAACTAATTTCCCATTCGATGCCCCCGTGAATAAAAACGACATCATCGACATTCCATCATTCTCGCCCTTTTATCATGCATTCTCAAGAGTTGGCATGTTTCCAATTCCCACAAAAATAGTTTACGTTATTGTTTTATTTTCCTCTTTCTCGCCATGTGCGAGTTAAATTTACAGCCGATAGAGCCTGCACCTTTCTCTTTTCATATCTTTCGTTTTTCACTGGTAAAAGTTCAAACTCAGGGATAATGTCACGTAAGCGTTTTGCAGTGAAATCAATCATGCATATGCTGCAATCTGATGAGATGTACTTGCATTGATTTTAAATTAATTAATTTTTGTATCAGTTCTGAACTTTGATACTAACATGTTTATATTTTACCGATTGTCAAGGAGAAGTCAAGGGGAAACCCCTATTCACCCAGCGAAACCATTGATTGAAAACATGTCTATCCAAGTTAATAATATAAAAATGTCAGATTCCATCAAAATATCCATACGTCAAACTATTAACCGCCCCAATTTTGCTATCCAACATTACAATGTATCAGAAGATTCCACAAGCCGATGGTATAAGCATATGATGATGCAGTTAATTCGCATATAACTGTGCAATGCAAATGGGATGTCGGTGCGATATTTGAATGAAATTTGGGTTATCATCCTGTAAATGTAGCAAAGTCGTTATTTCATTTTATTGTATCGTAATCATATAAGAGCAATTAAATACATGTCTGTATCTAACAGAAATATAATTCAACCCTTCTCACAGTATTCAGAACTTGGGGGTGCTAAATTGTGACTACCCGAAAACCGTTAGTAAGAATCCTGAGGAGAATTATTTGGCTATGATAAGCCAAGAATGGCACTGAATTTCTGACTCGTACTAGAAATGATGAAGAACGATAAATATAAATAACATCTGTCAGAAATGTGAAGAGATCTCTAGAAATTTTGGTAGAATGACTTCTCTCACGTCCTCACACTTCTAAAGCTCGCCACTCCATCGTTTCTTCCCTCTCTTTTCTCCTGGTAACTGTCAAACAAGCATGGTGCAACGAAAGTCTCCATTAAGTCGATGTAGTGAATGGGTGTCGCGGGCCAATTCAACGAGAGTCTGGTAAACGAGGTCATGTCGAAAGTTCATTCGTCAGGAATTTCACCGCTACGACTACGAGTAATTATAATAAAAATAAAATGTGAACTTTTTAATCATTAAATATAGTTGAAGAGTTGACTAAAGAGAAAAATGAGAATATTCAAAGTATATGTGGATATATATAAGTAGAAGGACACGAGAAATGATGGCAATTGCGAAGTGAAAATGAAGGAATAAAAAACGAAATACAATCGTACGGTGCAAAGAAAAATTAATTTTAATCGTCAATTTCCAATTTCTACTTTCATCCAAACTCGCTTCCCGCTATCTAACATTGACACGGGAACTTTTGATAGGAACTTTTGACTGGACGCATCGAATCGGACGTAACGTGATTTCAAGTTGAGAGTGCGATAGCGAATGAGATAGAATGGGTCAGAAAGAACGATAGAGTGAGAATGATGAAAATAGAATGGAATCTTCGATGAATCGATCGGCAGTTTCAGTTATGCCGTTGTTGATGGCGGGTTGAATTGAGAGTAGGAGGGATCATGGCATAAATGGAGGTACGGTGAATTCACGATAAAGGAAAACGATTGACTTCGACCTGTTTGGCAAAAATTCGATTGGAGGCAACGCCCCAAAAAGAAATTTCCTAGCTTTCTCTCTCTTCCTCCCTCACTCTCTTCTTTCCTGTCGCATTCACTCTTTCTTGCTTTTTCTCTACGACCCCTCAGGCTTATTCTACTAAAAGAGTTTGAGCTAAAAAACATTGTGAAAGAGAAGGCGGTTAGTTGTCGAGTTATGCGACAAATTGGACTTGAACCCTTCTGCGCGCGGAATCGTGCCTTCCAAGACTCTTTATTGGCATTTCATAATCTTCCGGTTTTCATCGTCCACCGAGTACATTTCGTTATCTATATGTATATATATATATATTTGACTGAGTATTATTCCCTCAGTAGTTGTCTGTTTCACCATGAAATTGGATTTCCGATGGAAATAAAGAGACCAATTGTTTTCTTAATTTTCTGCATGTCGTTTTATTCCTTTTTCATTTTGTGGGTTAAGATAATGCACTTGCATCGGCTTTTCGTCTGCCAATATGTCAGACTATATTTTTTGGCATTATTGAATCTATTGATTTTCACTTTCATTTACATGTCATCAATATTTTCGACTGATATTCGAAGAATTTCCGAACACACCACAAATTCAATGAATGTTTATTTTAAGTATCTGTATCACCAACTTCATTTATCTCTTGCTCTTTCATACTCTACGTATTCCGTTGAAAATAGAATTCGTAGACTGTATGCTAAGAACATCCCACTCTCTGTGAATTGAGTATAATTGAGAATATTGTTTATTCTCTTTCTCTGAGATAATAGTGAGAACAATTGGACTAATTGTATATATGTACGTGAGCCAAGTATGATTGAATGAATTTTCAGATATAAGTCGCATATGTTTATGCAAATGCGCCAATGCGCCGTATGAATTTGCAAAATGCGTGGATGCATAAAAAATAGTGCATGGATCATGTAGTACGATAACTCTGGTGCGCCATTTCGGGATAACGAGTCTTTACTGTTCGAAATAACGCGCGTGGAGTTATCGATTTTCATAGCTAGAACATTTCCTATGTATATTTGCCCAACTATGCAACAAAAAAATCGTATTACAGTTCTCCACTACCAGAAAAAAAACACATGAAAATAAAGAGAAGAAGGGAAATAAATGAAACATAATAATAAAATAGATGTGTGATGCTTGCATTCGTACGTACATACTCGCTGCGATTAATTGTTGCGTCCTTTTTAACGATTAATATTTTTTTTGCGCCCGCACAACGATGTGTAAAAAAAAGACCTGAAAGTAAATTTACGATCATCAGTCATTATCTCATTTCGATCAACCACCACTAACAGCAAAAAAGGAAAATTAAAGGAAACAAATAGTCGAAATGATACGGGAAGTAAAATACCGTTTAACTGACCAGCACGCATAAATAATTAATTTAACGATTGAAAAGTTAAATTAATATATATATATATATATATTGTGACGTGGTAAACGCCACAGTCCTCGTCCTCAGCAACGCGGATCAAAAATAATAATAATATGGATAATAATAATAAGAGAAGAGTTGTGA
>JAPYZH010000896.1:0-12419 GCA_030523085.1 Meteorus colon | reverse complement strand
AAAATACAGCTGCAGCAACTATATGATAGACTATGAAGCGCGTACAGCTCTCGTAGCTATACAGTATAGCTCTGAGAGCTAAATTTTTTTTACCGTGTATCTTGACTATTTTGATCTTCAAGATATTGGCAAAACACGAAACCCACTTTTTTTACAATCTTCAATTGTTCATAATTATTGCAATTTTCAACTATGGAGTATGATTTTGTTGCACTTTTTTCTAGACGTTTCCCTGAATCGAATGTCCCCTCTACCATATTTTTACTCAGCATATATCGAATTTTCAGGTATGTTGAGTTGGTGGTTAGACTATTAGTGCTGTCTGCGCGCATTTTTCCATCTTTCATTTATCTAACATAAAAAGAATCATTCTGCTCCT
Organism: Meteorus colon; assembly: GCA_030523085.1. NCBI lineage: Eukaryota > Metazoa > Arthropoda > Insecta > Hymenoptera > Braconidae > Meteorus > Meteorus colon. The sequence goes on along the minus strand of JAPYZH010000896.1, from coordinate 12,040 downwards.
CATGCATTTCGCAGCTTGCTAACGCTCGAACATACGCAATGGCCGAAACATATTTTCGTAGGAAATTAAACGTTCTACAAAAAAGCGTCCAAGTCATCATCTGATAAATAGACATGTTTGAAAGTTTTTCAAAATCGGAGTTAGTTTCCGACATGGTATTTCGCAAAATTTGAATGTTTACCGGCCGCAAATGACATTTCATCATATATAGTTATCAATCAGTAAGAAATTCTTGATTAGTGCGTATACTGCGATAGGACATTTTATGCCAAATCGAACACTTCTAAGCCTGATCCCCCTTGATTTCGCTAAAATTTTCATATGTAAAAATATATCTCACGACGCTGAACATTAAGTTTTTGAGTTTTTGGGTAAAAATCAATAATCCAGAAAACATTGCATTTTCAATCCGTCTTTCTTTTCTTCATGAAACTCTCGTCCAGCGACCATTCCCTGATCAGTCAGGGTGTACTATATCAGAGGTACGAATATACAGAATAACACTGGAATTAATGGTTTTTGATTACATAATCCATATGAAAACTGTAATTTCACCCATCCACGCTGGTGCGACTATTTGTGGGTTTTCCAGTCTAAAAAGCAATTGAAGCTGCCATAAAAGCATGAACACACACACACACACACCACAATAGTGGGGGCGAATTATTCACAGCAATGAACTTTGTCATTAGCCAGTTTCTTCAATGCAACAATTACATTTTTCTATGAGAAAGTAACATTCAACAGAAAAAATCGATTTTCAGTATTGAAACCATAGCGGAGAAAAAATAAGATGGCAAACATAGACAGGAATTCAAATCAGCCTATTGATGTTCCACTAACGTGAAGAGATTTCAAGAGCATAAGATGCATGAGACAGACAGTTATAGGCCCATTCAAAATTTTTTTCGGATGATGAGGACAAATTCGGAAATAAGCACATTAATGGTGGAAAATCAGCATAAAAAAGCACGTAGAAGGGAACGGCAGATGATAAAAAAGAGAAACAAGATCACCTAGATTATTGAAGACTAAATTGACGTAAGTTGTAGAGAAATTTCGTGAAGTTTTTGTTGTAGTTGCGATGATGTTTCCACACCCGATATGCAGGTATATGCATGCATATTCCCATCATTCTACGTACAAATATTGATTGAAATATATTTCAACGTCCTACAGTTATCTATCTCTGTTTATAGAGTTATAAAATGTCACTTCTTTCATCACATTCGAACATCGCAAGAAATATTTTATAACCTTGTAGAGTTATAATACATTGCGCAAGTAATAATTTCCGCGAACAGGTCGAATGAAGGGAATCCACTTCTATTTGCATTCATCTATCCACTCATCATCAATATGAAATTTAATCGAGCGACAAGGAAATGTCGGTAGTAATCCCATTGTCATATAACGTTGAAGCCATTAAAGAATCAATGTGATTACTCGCGCGCGATGACTCGAACTTCTCCAGATCTGAAGTTACTAAAAACTTTTGTCATGTTTGAGAAGTTGTAAAATTTTATGATTCATCTTATTCCTTTAACTACTTATTGTTAATAATGTTTCTATCGCGCATTTTGTCTTACTTCCTCGTTGAATGTTCCCTCTGGTGATGATTGTTTCTATACTAACAGCAACAGAATGTCAAACAAAAGACAACTGATATTGTGTGCAAGTCCACGTGCAAATGGAGTTAATAAAAGCAACTAACGTACGTCCGTCGTGATCGCGCTAGTTCGAACAACTGAAACTGTACTGAGCTACGGTTTGGAAAGCGGCAATTCGTCAGTTGAAACACTGGGTAACTACAGCGCTCAGCGTGTAATTCGAGGCGTGCGCGCTTCATCGCTCGTTATATTTTTCCTGTGTATGTATATACTCGAGCAATGCATTCCGATTATTTACCATTTTGACAATTGTAAATGACCAATTGGATCAAAAACAACCCCTACAGAATTATCCATTTTTTACGTTATGAAACAATAGAGAAAAATAGAAAACGCTGAACACTGATATTGACACAAAATTGAAAAAAGAACAACAGAGTACAATCAACGGAACTTTGGATGCTCATGATGGAATTGTGTTGGTCTCACGCGAGTCTGGTCATATCACGTTGGGTATCTGGGACGAAATTTGGTCATTGCTCCTGAATGTAATATACACCTCATTTCCACTCTCCAATGAAGGGCTTTTTCCAAAAATCAGACGAGTGTTTTGGATAATTCGGTTATTTGTTGATGTCTTTATGCACTAGTGAAAGCACGAATTTCTTCTAATGGGGTGGAAATATTTCAGGGAACACGAACTGAATTTATGTCATAAGGGATCAACATAGGAATCGGATATTTACAATGTATTATAGGAAATCATGCATTGTTTCAAAGTTTGAGTGAAAAATTTCGAGTGAAACCAATTTACTACAATGCAGAATAATTCAGCACGTCATGATTGAGCATATTATAATTGGATTAACCTTATATAACGGATGAAGTGTCAGATGTGATGTCACGTTCTGACCCATCACTACGTATACTAAGATTTATATTTATGCCGAAGATTCTCAACATGTATCAAGTTTTACCGAAAGTTTACCACACAGCTGACTCAAGAATTCCAACTGGAGGTTTAGCCGAAATCGGCTCAAATGACCTCGTGAAACAGAAAATTTCCGACTAATAACTGACTTGATACCTCACTATAAGAAGAACACTTATTCCGCGTAAAGTTTTGTAGTGTGTGTTGACGTGTTGAGTTGCAATACATTGTGGAATAAAACGCTTCATGCCTATGGTCGGACAAAAAAACCTGTACAAAGATCATTACGTGATGAGACCTCAATGTTACTGACTAACAACAGCATTCTGGCGAATAGAATTTCGAAGATGCTGACATATTAGATAAAACGACCACATACGTACACCGGACACCTGTTTATTTTGGATTTAGAACAAGGTACTTCACCTAATAAGTAAATCTGCGTGATTGGATGAAAATATGGCACTGTTGATATGTTAATGATTCTGAAGTAAAGCATTTATGTAGGAGGACGTGTACGGTTTGAATCACTTCATGATGTGAAAAATTTGACGTTATATTCATGAATATTTGTGTGGATTCATCCACGATATTAACCCACACGTGAATTTTCATAACGTACGTTACAGGAGGAAAATTATTCGTGAGACTGTTGGATCATCACGAAAGTCTATTCGTAGATTTGTCAAAGAACAAATTCCATTTTTTCGTGATGAAATGATATCAATTCATACTAATACGTACACACAGAAACGTCATTATAGCTATGTTCGAATCGCAGAAGCCGCGAGTGTATATATATATATTTACATTCATGTATATAAAACGGTTGTCAATAGCGACATGAGCTTGTTTCGTACCGACCTGATATGTCACAAATGACAGATAGATCATTCCTAATAGCGTATCATCACGTCATAAAGCACTTAAAATTCATTTAATAAGTTCAAATGGATTCAAAAATGACGACATTCAATCAATCAAATATGTCAAACAGTAATTTTCTTCACGATAAAAAAAAAAAAAATAGGGACATCTGATTACAATATGAAAGAGGAAATGCATAGATACAATAACTTATTCTTTTCTTGCTTCACATTTACAGTGAACCATATCGAACAGCACTCTTATCAAAGAATAGCGAGGTCAGCATCGCACGGTAGAACATCTTCGGCTTCTGGTGTACGAAGTAAAATACCAATGAATATCAACCATAGTCGCCCGCCATCATCAATCGTATGTATCATTAGATGAAATTGATAAACTGAAGATTGACAACTTAATTGTTTACTTTTGTAACGATGAGTTTCAAATATAAATTATAGACCAACGCGCAGACAAGTTCATGCACACAGAATGATTCTGCAAGTTCTATCACTCCAGGTAATGAAACTAGGCGATTAACACGAAGTCATAATTCGTCTTTATCAAAAACAAAAGTTCAGTGCGTCGCCCCAGGTGGAATGCAAAAACGATGGCTTGAAAGTCAATTCAAAAAAGAAAAGAAGCGATATTTGGCGATGAAGAAAGAACTTGATGAAAAACAGGTACTATTTCGAAAGAAATTCAATTTAAATGATCGAAATTAACTGTGGAATTCTATTGAAATAGAAATTCGCCCAACGAATATACAATGACATGACTCAATTACGGGACAAATTAATCGCTGATGGAGGGAAAGATCCGGGGGGAATTGAAGAAATTAGGATAGTTTTCAATAATGCTGACAAACAATCTGGTGACCAAAATTTATGTCCTATTAATGGAGAATCTGCTATTGTTATCAATGACATGATCAATCAAGAATTCATTTCGGAGATTGAAAATAAACTACAAAATTATCCCACCGAATGTTTAAGTCTTTCTGAAGACGCGATTAAACAACATTCCGAAGTGCTGAAATGGATAAAGAATCTCGATGGATTTGACGAAAATATAAGCAAAGTAATGAGTCAACATGTCGATAATTATGAGAGAAATGCAGAAATGTTACAAAGACAATTGGAAAATGGAAAAAAACTCGCGAACGAATTTAATACCACAATCATGCATAGCGTGATGATTATGTGGGCAGAGATTGAAACATCGAGATGGCGAATAAAACACTTGGAATCTATGAGCGATGATACAGTGAACGAATTACATGCAAAATTGAACACCGAGATGAAGAAATTCAATCAACTTGAGGAAATGAAAATGCTGCTAGATAACGAATTGATGAAGTCAAAGTCAAAAGTTCAAGCACTTGAGGTGCACGTTGATGCCAATGAGGCGAAAATAGTACAACTCCAATCACTAATAAAAAATTTGGAGTCCCAGTTGAAGCAGAACGATATCAACTTCGAACGTACTACTCGTGATCTTCATAAAAGCCTGAAACATTCTGAAGAAACAATTGTTAGTTTGGAAACGCAAAGGGATGACCTCCTATCGCGGTAAATTGAACATTTCAGTCATTTCTCATGAAGCCAATGCTGTCGATCATTATTGATTTATAGGTTGAATGCAATGCAAAGTCACTTAGAGCAAGAAAAGAAAGCTGATAGAGAAAAGAGTCAGAGAGACCAACCAGGGGCAAAACATCTTATTGAGGATAATATCGAAAGTGAAGAAGATGCAAAGAAAAAAGTTGAGGAATTTAAGACATTAGTTGACGCACTGCGTGACGAAATAGTGGCCAATAAAGAACTCATCGTTAAACTGCAAAGCGAGGAATCATCTAGAGAAATACAAATGAAAGAACAATTGGCGAAAGAACAATTACAGTTGACAAAATTGAAGGGGAATTACGAACAACTGAGGAAAGAACACGAATCTATGTAAATGGTGTTACGGGAATCGTATTTCAAAATTCACCTTTTTTCATTTCCAGTCTTGAACATTTCTGTTGTTTCAGGCAACAAAAACTCGACGCTCGGGACGGTCAATTGGTCTCTTCATATCACGAGAAATGCGATTCTAAGAATATTGAAAACGACTTGAGTACAACTCAACTAATTCAATCAACAGACACTTTACGTGAAGAACTTTTGGATTCAAAGCGTAGAAATAAAGATCTCGAAACGCAATTACAGCAGCAACTAAAAAACCTTGAAATGAAGAATCGAATGCTTGGATATCTAAAGAGCGCGCACTCAGACAAAACTAACTTTAACAAGCCTCAGGTCTAACAATCAAAATATTAATTAAATCTTTGAGGCGACTCAGAAATTGCAGTCTCAAAGATAAACTATAATTCTGAACTATTGTAGGTGGACAATGAAAATGATTCAAAGGAGATCCTTCAAGAGCTTTACTCAACGCTCGAAACGAAACAAATGCAACTGACTCACCTCGAAAACGTGTTGAAGCAAATGGAGAGCCAAGAAATGCGAAATCAGGAGCAGCGCACGCGTTACGAAAAACGTATTGCTCAACTTGAATTCGATGCGCAGATGAGGAAGAACAAAGATTGTCGGTATGTCAAGGATTTTTCAGTTCCACATTCATCTTCGAAACAAAGTGAGGTGGTGGAGGCCCTAGAATTAGAAAGAAAATATCAAAGACTAAAAAGAGAATCGTGGCAAATGGAAAACATTTATAACAAGTTGATGGAATCCTCAATTCAATCTATGAAATCCCGAGATCCTTCTCGAAACACTCGTGACTCAAATCGAGTTAAAGAATACACATGTCGATCGCCCGAAGAAGTTAGACGCGTTAACGTTGGTTGTTATGTACATCAGATCGTTGAACAATGCGGCAGAGAGTTGAGTAGTGGTGTCAACACCGCTCGTAAACAAAAAGGTAGATCTGGGAGTCGCGTGCCATATCGAATGATAGGACAAAAGTTATCATCTAAGAGAGAATCCGTTGGTCGTGTTCATCAATGAACTGACTCTTTATAAAATTTTCCGCATTATCTTTGTGATTACGTACAAATTGTATTAATACCTTTTGTATGCGAGGCCATTTTCCCCTTCTTCATATTGTTCATTGCTTTCGTTTGACTAACATCCTTCATTGGATCTGATTCAACAGGCTAGATGTTTCTTATTAGCATAGCGACCACCGTATTTTTCAGGATTCCCTCACGAATATTAGCTGTTGAAACAGACTTGAAATTGCCATTATCATCCTCCGATTGCCAAACTATACTGAATTATCTCTTCTGTTTTAGGATTAAGGGGTTCAGCATCTTGTAAGGAATTATTCTGAGCCGTTTCAACGATTGTGATATTATATTCTAATTTTTTTTTTTTTTTTTTTTTCATCAACCTACGTACACTTTTTTATGCAGAATTTTGAACCATTTTAGGGAAACCATTTGATATTATATACAAACGTCGATTTATTTTGTGAATGTTATAATTTTAATAAGAAATATACAAATAAAATGCATGAAAAGTCTATTTTTATACATCGATTAACCAATGGTTTAATCACTGTCGTCACTACTGGTTCCCGAGTATGATCCTAATAATGATAACCCATTCTTTTCTCCATTCCCTATGTTTGAACTTGGAGGATTCAACGATTTAGCATTTCCTCCAGTTAGTTGGTTTGCCCTCACGGAATTCTGTTTTTCGGCAACAACATTTTTCAGCAGTTTTGTAACAACTTTCACCCCTAAATTCGATATTTTATGCTTAACCAAAGGAGCACTTGGTTTGCTTGACCAAACAGAATTGGATGGGTCTGAGGATACAGGTCTCTATGCAAAATAAAATCATACTTCCAATTAAACTCGTTTTTTCCTTTCTTTTTTACAACGTTTTGAAAAAATCTTACCGATTGTGTTGCTTCGCTACTTGTTGAATCATTCTTGTGAGTATCACTAATTTTCGAAGTTTTTATTGGGGGCTCAACATCGTTGTCAGAAAGAATAACAATTTCTTCTTGGACAACAGTCCCCGATATATTTTTCTTTTCAAAAATTGATTTGACGAACTTTTCATCTTCCTCCTCTTGTTCCTTCAATGTCCTCTGACTGGCAACCCCAGTGTCATATTGCTCTAACATTTGATCGTAATCAATAGTTTGTTGTCTCCTATTCAAATCCTTCAGTTCCTCTAATGATTCTAATAATTCCAACTCTTGCTTAGATTGCTGTGTCCTTTTTTCCAACAATTTCATAGGATTTGTGGCCTCCTCTTCCTTTTTTTCATTCTCTTCTCTCTGTGCCTGCTCCTCCGCAAGCTTCAAAGCCATGAAATTTCGTGTCGCACCCGCTTCTATTTCATAATCCGTATTTTTTGGATCGGTCTTGAATGATATTTCCTGAAGACATCTCGTACATTTTATATAGAAACGATATATTCGAATTCCCAAATAATCATCGCCTTCGACGTCCTCTTTCCTGGCATTAAACTTCTTTCCTTTATAAATATATTCACCACATGTCTTGCATCGCATGTTGAATGGTGCCATTAAGCGAACAGTATACTGTCGATTCCGAGCCAATTTCATGCGTGGAATTTTCGACGGATCGAAATCTGGCGGATAATATTTCTAAAACAAATAATTCATAAATAAATATAACCATGCTTTTTTTCCTCTCTTCCTTAGAAGTTTTTGTTTGTAATTTATACTCACATTCAAAACTTTACGTTCCGACATTGTTGGATTTTTTCTCTATCAGTGAAGTATTTGAGAATTTCTAAAAAATGTCCGTTTGTCCGATCACAACACTCAACAGTTGATATTGGAGTTTATCTCAGTATGTGTTCAGTAACTACAGGGTTGAGCTCGACTTCACTGAAAAACAAGTTTACGCCAAGAACTTGGTAGTCTTCAGATAGGGTGCGCATCTAATGTTCGGTCAAAGAACACAGACGTCTTATAGAAGCCCACATCCAAAGGGCGACCTGACCCAGAGAGAAGACTTCTCTCTGTTGTCCCCAGAATTAGAAGTAACCCTAGCCAGTAGGCAGCACTACCGTTGATGTCTATGCTAGATTCACAAGAACTTCACCTCTTCGCCGATAGTGTAGCAAAAACATCCTCTTGAACAATTCTCTTCATGTTTAAATTTTCCAAATATTGAATATTTGTTATGAGAAAAAACACTATTTTGGTTAAAAATATTATTTAATGTCTCAGCTGTGGAATTTGCCTACCCTGATGTATCCGTCCGTGAATATAATCCAATTAATGATTATCTATGCTCTTGAATATCTTTATTCGCGACATGCCTATTCTTTAATAACCTCACTGTTGAAAATGTATACGCTCTTGAAAGACCATGCGCGCATACGTTCGGATATACCTGGCAGATAAGGTAGAGGAACCGATAAGGTAGAATAGCAATCATGAAGTGAGAGTTACCTAGTAGCGCAATTAGAACATTCTCAACTTGAAAAATCATCATATATTTCATGGCGCCGATAAAATTGACATGGATTGTGCCCGGCACATGTTTGTGCGCAATAAACCATTCAAAACCTATGCAACAAAATATATGTGAAGGTCATAATGAATGAGCATTTGAATTTTCAACGAAGATTTTTTCGGAAATTATGGATGATGATGATGATAAATGTATGTGTTCAAAAAATAATGTGGCATGCAATGCTTTATGTATCCAAACATACTCTTTTCTGTTTTTACAACAGAGTAACGATAGACTGAGACTGAAAAACCAGAAGATATCTGTTATAATTAACTGCCATATGTATATTAGTATATATTACAGTATAAGTAATGGACCATGGAGGTTTGTTTTCATATGTTATGTTTGCATAAGTATGTTCTTCAGTATCTTTTGTACTCACTATATTTGCTGCATTCTCACGTGAGTGTGTTGGGCCCTGATCGCGTTTGAAGATGGAACGACAAATATAATAATTCTCGAAGTGCTTCAGAGGATGGAAAATCGATGTGATGAGATGAAGAAAAAAAAATTGCACTGTAAACAATATCAATGACATGAATACTACTATTCATATTGTGCCCACAATCACTTTGAATTTGAGAATATTTCGAATGCGCTACTGGGTAACTCACCTCTGGATTAATTGCTATCCTACTGTATCAGTTCCTCGACCTTATCTGCCAGACATATCTGAACGCATGGTCTTGAAAAAGCGTACATATTAACACCTGTGCAAATTTAGCACCTCACCTATGGGATTGCGAGATGACGATCGTCTAACATCGATGATCTCAATCGATAGGTTTTCGTTAGGTTAATTGAGATCCATTAATCTTTCTGTTAGGTCCTCTATTGTTTTTTTTTAAACAATTATTTGTTTCCTCTCAATATTTTTCTCCATTTTATTTGAAATATTCTTTCGAATCAAACATCATTTGGAGGATGTCACTTGTTGTCACTTATATGATTACATACATGGTCATTATGGGAGTAGCATAAATAAAACTGCGTGTACGCATGTTGTTATTTATGTTTACTCAACCGGATGAATGTACGAGCCATATATAATTATATTCTATATTTATTACAAATACAACATCATATTTATGTAATTTTTCTGTTTTTTTTCACAAATGAATAACTTTGCTATATTCTATCTAATTGAAAAATTAAAATCTTTTTTGCAGAAATTAGTGCACAAAAATAGATATATAATTCAAAGAAATATGATAATTTGAGCTTAAATTTGTTTATAAAGTTCAAATTGATGTCGAACAGAATTGAAAAACTAATATTTTGTTGTCAATAGAGGCAAATTTTGAAAATTTTTTATTTTCGTGCTCGTATTTTTTGTTTTGCACGAAAGCTTAACAAAAAATTCATTAAAATTTCAACATAAAAAATTATTCTAGTACAATATAAGCAAAATGCAATTTTATTCACGATCACTGATTTTATGTCAAGATTTTATTTTTGTTCATTCATTTTTATTACTGTTGAAAATGATATTATTAGGTTCAAATTTGATGTTTCTCTATAATTCAAAACTCTGTTCATTTCGTAAAGATTGTGCGCCAGAAAGTTGAATATTTTATGATGCATTTGTTTCTTTGAGGATGTATGTAAGAAATATTGACTTTTCAAATTTTTCATGACTTTGAAATATATGATGGAGTTGATCACGCGGTTTGCTATTAGACTTCCTACATTTCTAAATGTCACTATGACGAAGTTACAAACTTCGATGCGTAACTCGTCGAGTATGTCGAAATGAATTGTGGAACATTTGAAACCAGGACTCTGAAGATGGGGAATGCCTCATAATGGGGATTCGGGCATGAAAAGCTGAGGGCAGAGGGCAGCAAAGTCGCTTGTCCCGAAACCCGGTTTATTATGAACTTGAATCTGAGAATATAATGAATTCTAATAAATATTTGCATTGGACAGTGGAACAATTAAAGGGAGAACTTAGAAAACGTGGGGCAGCTTTAACAGGCAACATAAAAGATCTTCTGGAAAGGTAAATACATTTAATGTTAATATAGCCTGAAAATAATAGCAAATTATTGATCTAATAAATAGGTATTTTTTGATAATGCATACCAAATCATTTTTCAGATTATGTTATTATGATTTGAATAATAATTTCAATCATAACTCCACTGAGGTTAATGATGATCCACCGTTTCAATCACCCCATGATTCTTTTTACCGAAATATCAACACCGATACCATCATTCTAAAAATTATAGGAGAGCAAATAAAGCAAATAGAGCAAATAAACAGAGTATTCAAGCTCTGATTCTTTTGTGTCGGAGAGATTGTACAAAACACACACACACTTATTCTATGTGCTCAAAATGTGCATGTTATGTTCGGAAGGTTTTAAAACTTCAAGATCTTTTAAAAAATCGATTATTCATTTTCGGAGTCAAATACAATGACTTCCTTACGGGAAGTTATTAATATGAAAAGTTATCGCTACATTAATGAGCCCCTGTTTCGTATGTAGAACTTCGCAGTCACCACTATAATTTTTGAACAGTTCACCTGAAATCATTCAAATAGAAAAAAATTAGTATTTAAATTGTTGACCTAGTGCCTGATCGAAGCTTTTTTTTGTGTTTGAAATAAACAAAAAGGCGGGCTCTGACAATTTTCTCTCGGATTTGCAGAGAAACATCAGCAGTAAATTGTTCATAAAATATCGAAGTTTTTGAAAAAAAACAAAAATCTTTCGATCAAGCACTAGATTATGATATGTTCCGAGAAAATATGATATTAATCTGATTCAAATATAACAAGCGGTTTTTGAATGACAGTGGTCACCGACCTTCAAAACATAGTTTTGAGATAAACGCGTTCAAAGTTTTACGCTCGATTTACGGATAGAAAGAGGGATCATTTAATTACTTACACCCAGTCACCTATTCCGGGGCCATATATTAGCCGTTCAGCCGTTAGAGAAGCTTCCAAAACATCAATTTGCTCTTGACTGCGGTGCATTCTGCCTTCTCGAGTATTATTATTAGTAGAGGAAAAAAAAAAATCGCTATTATGACTGAACAGTATCGTGATTATCACGATCCACGCGTGACTATACTTCTTATGCATATATACTCAATCCACTGGATCGCTATTATCACG
>JAPYZH010000895.1:0-12441 GCA_030523085.1 Meteorus colon | reverse complement strand
TTCATAAGAATGAAAATTTATGAAATTTAAATGAATCAATTTATTTCCCAAAAATGGTGCCATTTCGTCACTGGACCAATGAATAATAAAGAATTCAATTAGAGCTTTTGCTGCTCTAGGTGATGAAGAACTAGTGATAATTATTTTGAAAACATTGGCCATAAGGTAGTTTTTTAAATAAATAATAATAATTAATATTCATTAATTTAAAATTACGCTAAATATTATCAATAAACAAACTTCACTTACAAGAAAATTACAATGTTTTGAATATTGTAACATTTTAATTAAGCACTAAGTAATATATTTTCATAATAACGCATAGCTCTTTTGGGAAACTGGGCATTTAAATAATCTGGTGGTCAAATTTTGTACTAACGATTGTAGGATACTTAACCAAATGATAACTGTCACTTCTATGACAACAATTTGATTTTAATTTAAAATTTTATATTTTCGAGGGACATAAGCTTTAAATTAAGTTTTAAATAAATAAATATTGAACGTGATTTATAATCAAATTATATACGTATATAATTATTTTCGTAAGTATGGAATTTTCTCCTCATACAAATAAAACTAATATATACTGTTGTGTTTATGGGTGTAAAAGTCATGCTTTTAAGTATGGAACAGTTCGGTTCCATGTATTTCTTAAAAAAAATGACAGTTTTGTGAAAATTATAAATATTTTTAATGATGAAGAGTTAATCGACAGAAGAGATGCTTGGATAAAAGTTCTTAGAATGGGAAAAAAAGTGTCACCGTCTATGCGAGTATGTTCACGTCATTTTACTGAACATGATTATATTCCTTCTGGTATGTATAAACTGTAACTTAAAATCTAATAATTTTTAAATCTCGATTCTCATTGGATTGGATTAATATTAATATTATACCTTTTTTCATTTTCCAGTCAAACAGCACCATTATTTGAAGAAAACAGCTGTACCATCAATTAATCTGCCTAAGAGCTCTGTTGATTGCTCAGATAAGCTTAATCATGCTCTATCGTCTCAGCGAGAAGAGAGATAAATGAGAAGATCATCTTTGAAGCATAAAAAAATATCAACGCAGATGAGCAAACGTCAACAACATCTAGTGATAATCATTATAATGATAATCTACAAAGCTTTGAGAACTTAAATAATGTAACTGAGCAAAGAAGTGATAAAGAAAAATCAAGAGAAAAAGTAACAGGAGAAGAAGAAATAGAAGAAGAAAAAGAAGAAGCCTTTGGCCTCCAAAATGATCAATTATCTGGCATAGAACAAGCAGTGAAAACTTTTGAATGTGGTATTGAGTCCGTTGTCGGCAAAATTGTACAAAATCTGAGCGAAATTGGTATCAATATTGGCGATAAAGTCATTTTTCCTCGACTATCTTCAGTTATTTTAACTGAAAATTCAGGAAACAATCCTTTCTGCTCGCCTAGAAAAAAAACAATAACTGAAAATAATTTAACATTAATTAAGTGATAGAAAAGATTGAATCGTGTACAAAACGTAATATTGAAATGAGTGTAAAAAATTTTAACGATGTTGGAACTCAAGTGCGTACAGATAATTTTATTCCAAAATTTTCAGAGTTTATTTCAAACGATCATGAACTTAGTACTTCAACAGGAATTCCAAATTTTTGTTTATTGTATACGATAAAGAAATTAGTAGATAAAAAAAGACCTCCAACATTACATTCAAATGCAAAATTAGATTCATTGGAAGTTATCATAATGACGTTTATGAAGTTGAAACAAAATATGTCATATGCTCTTCTAGCTATTTTGTTTAAGTCGTATACTCCAGAGACTTGTAAAGATCGAATTTTTCATATGATTGATCTTTTATACAAATGTTTCAAGCCAGCAATATTATGGCCTAGCAAAGAGAATATTCTTAAAAATATTCCTCTTGATTTTGTAGGATTTGAGAATGTTCGTGCTGTGATTGATTGCACAGAAATTCCAATTCAAAGACCAAAAAATTTATGCTGCCAAATTGGTACTTATTCTCGTTACAAAAGTTGTTACACTGTTAAATTTATGACTGCTGTCACGCCTGCTGGATTAATTTCTTTTATTAGTAAGCCTTACGGTGGTCGGGCTTCTGATAACGCTGTGTTTGAGCAAAGTGAAATTATTAAAAAATTTGACAAAAAGGATGCTGTGATGACCGATCGGGGTTTTACTGTTGATGATTTATGCTGAAACGACGTGAAACTTATTTCACCGCCTTTTCTTAAGGATAAAAAACAATTTTCGAAAGTGGAAGCCATGAACGGTCGCAAAATAGCAAAAGCTCGTGTACATGTGGAACGGAGTAACCAGCGAATCAAAACTTTTGAAATACTATCGTCGAAAATGCCTATTGGTCTTGTGCATAAAATTGAAGAAATTGTTACTATAATTTGCGCCATTGTAAATTTCAGTCAACCTATTCTGAAAGATGAAAAATTCATTCAGGATTAAAACAACAAAATAGTTTTATATAAATGTTTTATTGATTGTTAACTTATTTTATAAAAAATATAAAATAAAAATAAAGCTTATAAATAATGAAAAAATACGACATAATTTCAATATGAATAGTATATCACATATTATGTTGTTACTCATCTATTCATGTAACTGTACGGGTAATTCAGACGGCATGTTCGAAAATGGACACATCGGATGGTGGAATCTAAATTATTGTTGGTTTTCCGATACACCGCTTAGTTTTCAATGTTATAATCAAATTTCACTCGGAACCCGAGCTACTATTCTGACCCAATTTTGGTGTTTCTGATTGCTATATTGACAGGGTTTGATACTCATACAACAGATAAACAACAGAAAAGAAAGGGCAACGGAGTGTTTTCTTCATATTATGTTCTCAAAGCTCATTTGGAAAGTTTGGCGACAACACAAATGGTGTTGTGTTCAGAGACACGCAGGGAGCATTCGACAGACCTGTATTGTTCGCATGAAGAGTCTAATGTACTTTGTTTTTCTAGTGATCATACAAAAGTTGCTGCTTACCGAGCGTGAATTAGAAGTGAAACCGGTATTTGAGCAGGAGATGATGTATCCACGCGTGCCTTTTTTCTTCCATTCATGAACGAAGAATATGAAAATGTCCGTTCAATCCCTGTATATTTCGGCGTATTTAAAATATACTCAGAATTGGCCCAATCTCAGTAACCTCGCAATTGAACGAACCTGTAGATCATTCACTGTTTCCTCAATTTATTCAATTTATACTCCTGGTTGTCCGATCTACAATTCAGACGACAGTCCTTTCATTTGTTGTCGAATTTCATGTATAAATGGTTCTCATATTCTTCTCGAATAATAATAATAATAATATCATCAGTCAATCATGAATACATTAATATTCATCGTTTGAAAATTATTCAGTACTCCAAACTGGTATCGTACCTTCCCCACCATTCATGAATTTTATCTCAGTCCATGCGTATGCATATAAAGAAAAAAAAACAATGGTACTAGGAAAGAATGAATCAAAAAATTAGTGTTCAGTCGAATAATCTGAAGTTGTCGTTCAAGTTATTTACTGTTCATTGTATATAGAGAACAATTGGTAGATGCCTCCATTTAATGTCGAATATGACATGTAGGAAAGAGTTAATCAAAATTTTGTGCCATGTGACAATACGGGAGACCTATTGAAAGGGTCAAAAATAATACACAGTCTGTTAAATAAATATGAGTGTGGCATTATTGTCGCGTTGTTTTCCAAATTTTGGCCGCAATCTCAGACTCCATTCAAAGTGGAATAGTAACCTGACCAATCGTTCTCACAAATCATTAACAAGATTCGATTATCAAAATATAACATTAGGAAAATTCAATGCAAGGATGGAAACACATAGAGCGGTCAGTTTCGAGTAAGCAGATAAAAAAAATATGAACAATGAAAATAAATTATGAATAATGCTCACTAGGTTAATAATCGAATGTTTCTCATCCAACGTCAATAATACAGGCAAACTCCTTGTTTACGTGAAGAACTTCTATGTAAAGTCGCTGATCCAACGAGAGATGGCGTTGACAAAGTCACAATTGTTGGCGCAGGTATGGTAGGAGTTGCGTGTGCTAACGCACTTTTATTCCAGGTAGATAAATCAAATTTTCGTATTTTCAACCACCACACCGTAGAGAAGAAAACGATTTGTTCTCCTCAAAATTTTGATACTCATTTCAGAAAATTAGCAGTCATGTATCAATAGTTGATGCCTTTCCAAAGAAATTAGAGGGCGAAGGAATGGATTATTGTCACGGATCGGTTTTTCTCGATGATCCACATATAGAATACGATACAGGTAAATCGAAATTTATGGACAATTGATAATATTTATGTTTTGAATAGATATTTGTTCCTTATGGTATGTAATACTGGTTTTCAACAGACTTTTGTATATCAAGTAATTCAAGGGTTGTTATCGTGGCTGCTGGTGCACGACAAAAAAAAGGAGAGTCACGATTAAATTTGGTGAAAAAAAATACAGAAATTATAAAAAATATTATCCCACCATTGGTGGAGTATAGTCCAAATGCTGTATTTCTAATTGTGTCAAATCCAGGTTGGAAAATTTTTTTTCTTATTACATAAGCAACCATCTTTGTGATTAAATTAGTTGATAACTATCATTGAGTTGAACAAAAATATCTAATTCTTTCATAGATTCTTCATCCATTCCTTCTTTTTTTCTCTCGTTTTATCCACACATTGATGTGTTAATTGTAGAAATTGAACATTCAAGCGATCGAAGAATTGAACTGATTCACTCTTTTATGTAATATCGAATCCGAATTAATTTACGGAAAAATAAAATTTTATCTCTAATATGATCATAACAGAAATTGCCTGATAATACAGTTCAAATGAAAAAGCACATCCTCATATTCACATGTTATTATTCAAATGTTGATCTCTCTCATTTTTCCTGCATTCAGCTGTGTCGTTTTCAAAATTATTACACTCCACCATAATATCAAATCAGCATAATTTTCATTTCAATTTTCAATAGCATAATTTCAACACAACCTATGAAATAACGAAACACATAAAAATAAAAACTGTGTGAAAATAAATTAAACGTATCGCACAGACTAATTTAATTACAGTTGATATATTATCTTGGGTTACGTGGAAAGTGAGTGGTTTACCAGTGAATCGGATAATTGGCACTGGGTGTCATTTAGACTCGGCGAGATTACGATGTTTATTAAGTGAACGACTTGGTGTAGCTTCAAACTCTATTCACGGTTTTGTTATTGGCGAGCATGGCGACAGCCAGGGTAAGATTATTGAAATTAATAAATTATTTATAAATCAAGCGAGCAATAGTTTAGGTGTAGCTTGCTCAATACAAATAACAGAGAAAGCGAAGGCCATACAATCGAATTCCTATCGTATGTGGTTTTATATAGTGCCACTTTGGTCGGGAGTTAATATCGCCGGTGTACCATTCCGTGAAATTTCCCCCAATATCGGATTGGAAATGGATGAAGAAGGATGGAATGAGTTGATGAAAAACGTCGTCAGAGCGTAGGTCCATCAAAAATTTACAAAAAAAAAAAAAAAAAAGAAATATGAGTATAGAGAAAAAGAAGAATATATTATCTCTGTACTATGTTTCCATAAAAAAATGAAAATGCGCGAAAATTCCATTTTCCAGTGGTCCAGCGATAAGATGTTTAAAAGGATATTCGAATACAGCAATTGGTTTAGCTGCTGCTGATCTCACGAGGGACATTTTGAGGAATAGTCAGAAAGTTAAATCAGTATCAACTTTGATTCAAGTATGTTGTGACGAAAACTATCGTCATTCTGAGCTGTTTTATCAGCTTTATTTATTTATGTTTGTTTACAGAACTTCATTATCTTATTCTTCATTTTATACAGGGTCATCACGACATTTGTCACGAGATATTTCTCTCACTACCATGCACGTTAGGTGAGAATGGTGTAACACAAGTGATAAGAATGCGAATTACTGAGCATGAAAAAAGATTACTGCACAATTCTGCCGAGATTATCTACAACATCCAAAAAGACATCACGCCAACGTGACTTGTGGACTAAACGACAATGAAAATAAATGAGGAAAAAATAATTTAAAAAAAAAATAGAAAAGAAAAAAATGCATATTGTTTTATTAGTTGCGATTTTAACTGCATCCGGGCCGAAGGACACTTTGTGGTGGAATATCGAAATGGAAATGGGATAAGGAAGAGTTTTACCCGCAGAATTTATCATAAATGAGGGGAGATAGGGCTATGGCTTCGTACCCATTCACAGCTGAGTGGAACTTTTATTTTTCTATATTGTGTCCCCAACATGTGACTACGATGTCATAGAAAAATGTTCGTAGAATTGATTATAAATAATTGCATCTCTTCGTGGGGCTTGTGCTAAATTTTCATTCTGAATTCTGAGTGTTCTGTGAAGAGTCTTCTCAGAATATTGATTTCAGAATTTTATGAATATAATCTCACGTGCGCATATAACGAGGAGGGATGAAGAGATTAAATTGGGTGATTCGATAGAGAAAAATACAAAATGTTGGCAAACTTATGGGTCACAACTTGATGGTTATTCAAATTGTTCGCGCTGGCTTTAGAAAGTTTCATTTAGGAATAGGGTGCTCCGAGACTTGCCCGTAACTTTTTTCGACAAAATAGTTTCTAGGGTCTTTGGAGGAATCTGAAAATAGCATTGTTTTTTGAAACTTCTTAGTATTACTTTTCTTTTGAGGATTCAAATACCAAAGTGTATTTGTGTACTTCTTCCCCGACATATTCAGTTCCCATGCCATCTATGATGACCAGATTATTGTTTGTGTCTCATTCAATAATTTTTTCTGCGTAACTTGCCAAACAAAAAATACTTTAATAACAGATCTGTCTTTCTCTCTCTATTTTCTGCAACGTCTCCATTCAGTCTTGCAGATATTGAGGTCGACTCATTTTTGGTAACAATAGTTCACATTACCATAATATCAAGTGTTCCAATTCGGAGCATTGGCCTTCTCCTATTTCATATCTTTCATATTGAAGTCACTTACAATCGTTTATGAATACTTTGAATGTGACTGCCTTGTTTGTAATGTTGAAGATAAAGAACTGAATGTTTTTCATGAGTTCACAGTAGAGCCCGTCCATATGTGAGTTTTGTATTTTTCATTTTAAATTCGATTGTCATTGCAACTAATCCAAAGGATAGCAGAAAAATTCTAGAACTGCAGAACAAAAATTCATCGAAAATGTATGGGCATATACTTTCAAAGAACTCTCACGTAAATTTTCAATCCGGTGATTATTCTAAGACAAATATCTATTCTGTTTTTGAAAAAAATAATTCAAAGAGTTCTTGAAGAAAATAGCCCAGATAATCTGGTTCTGCATCCTGAGAAATATGTGGGACTTATGAAAATCATTGAGTGTCTTGGAGCGGGCATAGTCCCCATGAGCAGCATGTGGACTAATTGGAAAAGGTTGTAAATTACTGCGCCCGGAGGCTAGGCCGTGGCAAGGTGAGTGGACGATACGGAAATTCACCGCGCGGTGGCGTCTCTTCGATTCTCTCTTCACTCTTTCTCTTTATGTTTCCCCCTCTCATGTTCTACAGCACACACCGCACCAGAGAACATTCTTTTGTGAGGTGGAATGGATCAGTGCAGTATCGATTCAAATTGTCACCACAACCATTGGCGAAGAAAAATTCTTACATTCAATACATACACTAACTCACCTGAATAGTATGAAATAATAATGTCAATAAATACAAAATTCATGTACTTGTAAAAGTTTGCATTGTATCTATATTCCGAGCAATCCCTTATCGATTGATGGAATTATGTATGTGTGTGGAGGATTTATATGCCTGGAGGGCATTTAGTTCTGTCGTATTCAAATCTTTTTTCATTGTGCCCATGTTCGGGAAAAATGATGATTGTATAGGACTTAACTTGGGTGTGGCAAATGATCCTGAAAGCCCCAATTGAACTTCAGTGATAACAAAGGGGGGAAAAAAAATGTACATTTTTCATGTATAGAGTGATGGAGTCGAAAATTGCTCATACGGTGAATTGAAAAACGGATTTGGTAACGAAATGAAATATCAAGGGATATCTGAGAGATATTTTCATACCGATGCTATTCTTCACTATCACAAGTATGCTAAAAAACTTGAGCTTCTCAGCGAAACCGCGTGGGGAAGAAAATGAGCAGCAAAAACTGTTTCAAATTACTTTCGAAATAGAATGTAGTGAGAATGAATAAAAATATTGAATCTTAATCCCTCTAAAATTGGACATGAATAATAGATCATGTACAGAATAGTTGCACCTGTGTAATTATTGTTTTTCTTATCTTGTCACCTTATGCACTTTATGTTCTGCAAATGATCGGAGTGCTAATCTGGTATGATTTTGAGTTGTAACATATGTACATTGTTGTTCAAGCCTAAATTAAATTGCATCATCAATATTTCCTTTTATTGTAACGTAAAATGTTCCAGTTCGGTGAAAAAATTAAAAACTTTTATGCCTGATGTTCTCAATTTTTTTTTTTCCACGACAACAACGAAGAATTGTGAAGAAAGTTTAGCATGTACATTGAACTTTATTTAAGTACCATTTATTAGTACAGCTGTCATTCTCTATTTACATCATTATGAACCATCACACTCATTGTTTTATTTCGCACGATATAAATTTAATTTTTTTATAAAGTATCGTGATAATATATGCAGAATAACGAACTGAATGAAATCTCAACATCAAATTTTAACAAGTAATGTTTTCATTAACAATATTATTCAATCTTCATTTCATATTAAATACAAAAATATTCTTGTTCCTTCCTCTATCCCGATTCATTTTTATCACATAAATTTATATTTTGAATGATCTATCATAGTCGAGATCACTATTCCGAATGATAAATGATATTTCATCGCCTAACGCTTGGACTTTGCATAGAGGAATGATCGAAATACAATTTTCTCGTTTAATTAAACATAAAAAATTCTGGTTTACAATCATAGTGACCAATCTGTTCCAAATACATATTCATATCAATGTACGAATGTGCTCGAAATAATTTATGTAATCAATGAACAACGGTTGATATTTACCTAACACGATTTCTCATCACGTTCACTTCTAAAAAATTCGAAAAAAGTGAACTCGTTTTGATCAGTTACACTTGCGTTCCCCTTTAGTTCCGCCGTCCCTGAGTGCGCATCGGTTTTAGTGGTGGTGGTAAGCGCTTGGGGCCCGTTCTCCATACGCCCGTGCAGTGGAGCTCAGTCAGTAGACAGTTTAAAAGTTGGTCGGTCATCTGGTTAGTGCTACTCCAGGACGGGACATCGGCGTTATGTGACATGTCTCTTTTACGATAGTTAAAATTCATTATATTTTCCTTTTTTTGTTTCCAATACAAATGACATATCATATCAATGGGCAGACGGTCATTGTGCGCGATCCTTGATATCGACCGTTCAAATTCAAGTTCATATTTTAATTTTTAAATCCATTTTTTGGAGCTTACCAGTTTTTTTGAAACTTACGGATGTTTCAAACACTCACTTTAATATTAATTATATTGGTTTTTGTTATCAAAGTGATTGAAATCAAATAAGAGGGTTGGAATTATGACGATATCATACGCAAGCGAAGTGCCAAATGGATCCAGCTTCGGCTGTTTTTGGCGAATCCTCATTAAGTGAGTGTTGCACCCCTTTTATCGCAATTATTTTTGATATCAATTTTCATTTATTGTTGAACGGAAAAATTATTGCAACAATGACATGTCCGACAGGCTTGTTATCGCCGGCATATTCATGGAATATGAATTTACTGTCAATGTTCTCTTCATATTATTCTTTTCTCTCGCATGACGCAAAAGACATTCGCCACGTATGACAAATAATCGTGCAATCAGCGCGTGCGGGCTACAACTCTGATATACACATGACATTAATAATATATGCACAGACGGATGTTTCATTATGTTATTCAATTTTTTCTTTTTTACTCTGCTCGAGTAGACTTTTATTTATTTATGTATTCATTTAATTTTTTTTTTTTTTTGGACTTGATAGACTTCACAACTGTCTACTCTCGTATATTCACATCGGGGTATTTATTACAATAGCAGTGTGGGCGGTGGATCGCGTCAGGAGAAGTTGCGATATTGCGATCGCGATTGTTGTGCAATATGCGGAGCTCTTAAAACTTTCGACTCGTATTTCTTCGTGTCTTGATGGCAGGTCTGACCCGGGTTTTGTAGAAAGAAAACAGAAAGGAGGCAATGAGAGTGAAAGAGAGAGACAACAAGTGGAAACACAATAGTATTATTTTGGACAAGGGTACAGTATACACATAGTCATAGAGAAAAAGTTTAAGCTCACATTTATGTCCAACTTTTTTTCAATTTTCTTCTTTCTTCTGTTCTCCATCAATGATAACAATAATTTTTGCTCACTCAATATTTTTTCATGTGTACTATTACATTTATGTTGTGGTACTACCGGATTTTATTTAGAAAGTGATTTGTGTGCTTCTTAGGAATTTGTGTAGTGCAAATTTATTCTTTACGTTTATTTCTATTTTCATATTTTTTTCTCGTTGCTTGGAAGATGGTTGGACTATTTTTTTCAATTTCTTTGCGAAGAAAATGACATAAAAATTGAAAAAACTCATAATTTCGTTTCCAAACATCTCCGTCAATTCGTTGAAGTCTTAATGCAAGAGTCGACTCGCACATTTTCCATCGTGATGATTGTGACCAAGCTATTTGAGGTCGAATGGAAAAACAATACAAATATTTCAATTTGAAGAAATAGATGAACTTAACGTGGACAACCTCGAACATCCCAATGATTCTAATATATTAATCCTCATGATATCAGGAACGTGAAAATTAAATTTGTATATTTTGCGAAGAAAAAGAAAGGAAGGGTTCTTCTTAATGGACCTAAGGCCTGCAACTTCTCATGGTGAAATACAAGATAGTTCTCAAGTTTCTTAAATTTTTTCTCAATATCATAATACAGGATGTATTGAATGTACAATGGTATCATCCAATTGGGGTTCACTGACAGTCAATAAATCTCTATTCCCTGTCATGTTGTAACATTTCATTTCTTTCTTAAGATAACTCTTGACGATTTCCATCCAGAATTGTTCCAGTCTACCGTGACAATGATACATATTCGAAATTACCCAATTCACGGTTCGAAAAATCTACAGTGAATCACCAATTTATGCTATTGTTGTTGTAAGCGATTTTAACATTCCAAATCCTCACATTGAAGACGGGAGGAAATTTATATCCCGATTGCTTTCACCCTATAATCTCTCCTTTTTTCGAAAAGAAATTGGAAATCTTATTCACTTTCGAGACTGGGTAGTCGATAATATCCAAAAGCCGAATATCTTCTTTTGTATGGTTCTTTTATCATTTCGAATCCCTCCATTGTGTTCAATAGATCAGTGATAGTTGCAAATCGATTGAAGTTTGATGACCACAAAGTCTTCTGCGCGTACACAAACAATGAAGAATTCTATATCGAATACGAGCTATCAATTCTCATTAATTGAATTTTTGTTTTCCGAGAAAGCGGAAGTGTGATGTAGAATACGTATTGGATCCCAGTTTGCACCAAGAGGTGTGCTCAATGACTAATTTTCTCTTCATTCTCCAACCTTACAAGCGAACATGAGTGATTCTGCTTTGAAGAGATTGACGAATTCTGCTCGATATAGACATAGTTTTCAAATCAATTGTTTATTTCTCTTACATCTGAAAATATATTTCGCGCTCCAAAATTGATATGTGTGATTAAAGTCTTGTAATAATATTGAGAAGTATGCTGTTGAAGTTTCTTTCAAAGTTGACCAAGATCTACTTTGTTTTCTTGATGCAGATAATGTTATCCTCTAATGGACTCTACATCAATCATTTTAATGAGTCAACTTTATTCACGTAGTATTCACCAGTTCTTCGGAAAATGTGTCTATATATTAATCCCAATGATGTGTACACACACAATATATATTTCATAAAGTATTTCTCAAACATTTGAATTACGAGATCAGAAAAAAGATGGGCGACAAACAACTATATTCCAAGCTATGTATCCAAACGTGTTATTGGAATGTTTAAGGAAAGTGATGAATCAGTATACGTTGAAATTATTGATATGACGTCATCGATGAGGTAAAATAAGAGAAGACAAAGTAATTATAATAGAGAATTTGTGGGAACCTTGATTATCCAGGAAAATGAATATTGACGATCATTGCATCATCAATCAATCAAACACACGAAAAGAAACGGGGCCCAAATTTAAATAATAACTACAAACAATTAGGAAAAAATACTTTTAGAATTGAAAAATTATAAGCGGTACAAAACATTAGTATCAT
>JAPYZH010000894.1:0-12461 GCA_030523085.1 Meteorus colon | reverse complement strand
ATAGGATATGCGAGAAAAATTCGGAGTTGCTCTGACCAGGACTCGAACCCAGAACCTTCCGATTACATGTCGGCTACTCTACTAATTGAGCTACCCGGTCTATTTCAAACTACTATTGTCGCTTATTCTATATGCATTAAGCCACGCCGTCCATCATACGGTAATCATTTTTTAGATAAAATTGAATGACGTGTGAATGTGCGTATTTATACTTTGTGAATAATTTTGAGGTTATGAGTATAGTAAACTTCGCTCATCAAAAGTAAAGATATGCAGTACAGTTTACGGTATTCATACCATATTTAACATAATGGACTTAAAAGAAAAGCGTGTAAAGATATGCATTCTCAAAGCATCGTAAATTTTAAATTTGATTGCGGTATATACTTCTGAACTTTCCGCACTACCGTATTATTTCAATGGTAACCTACCGTCAAATATATCCTATTTTAGCGATAAGTTACCACTCGATTGCGGTTCACTACTGTACAATTATGGTACTTTACCGTACAAAAACGGTACTTGGTTACCGTATAATTATAGTATTTAACCGTACAACAACGATAAATTACCGTACAACAACGATAAATTACCGTACAACCACGGTATTCTATCGTACAATAACGATATCTTACCGTACAATAACGGTACATTACCGTACAATAACGGTACATTACTGTACAATCACGGTACTGTACCGTACAATCACGGTACTTTACCGTACAATCACCGTCATTTACCGTACAACCCCCCGTCATGTACGGTGTCACACTGTATTACGGTAAACCACTGTACGTACCGTACCCTACCGTAAATGTACCGTAAATGTACCGTCCATTACCGTACTCTACCGTACTTTGGATCCGTCAGGGTATCTTAATTTTAATCCCAAGTTTTTAGTTTTATGTCTTTTATGTTTATTGAATAGCTGAATTTGTGGAATTCACATCAAGCAGCGAAGTGGAAGGAGTAAATCCAGTAAGTCAAAAACAATATCGTCTGCTTCAAATTTTTCCGATGAACTGGCAACTACTCAGCACCAAGAATCAACACAATCTCGTGGTACAATGCATATCATGAATGATAAATTAGTAGCGGTCTTCGATCATTGTAAAATAAGCGACCGCAATGCTGTACGTTCGATTGTAGCTTTATGCTCATCATTAAATATTGACGTAGTCCATCAATAGTAAATAGATCATCAATTCGTCGAAGCAGAGAGAAAATACGTGAAGAGAAAGTCAAACAAATCAAAGAACTTTTCAAAACTGAAGACTTGAATGCTAGTGCCCTACACTGGAATGGAAAGATTTTGAAAACATCAAGTGGAGAAAATGAAGAACGACCACCAGTTGTATTAAGTTGTGGACAAATTGAAAAAATATTAGCGATCCCGGTACTAGATGACGGTACAGGACAGTCTCAAGCTGATGCAATGTTTGACGCTGTTATTGATTGGGGTATTCCTGACTGTATCAAAGCTTTTTGCTGTGATACTACTGCTGCAAATCTAGGATCATCTAAAGGAGCTGCAGTTTTATTTGAACAGCTACTTGGAAAAAAACTTCTGTATTTGCCTTGTAGGCATCACATATTCGAACTTATTCTAAGGGATGTTTTGAACTTAAAATACCTACAACTTCAGGTCCTGATGTACCTTTGTTTAAAAGATTCCGAGAGAATTGGACAGAAATTGATACAAGTCAATATTCCACTGGCATTGAAGACTCGCATGTGCAAGACAAAATGCAAAATCACGTTGAAAACATCAATGAATTTATCCAAAAGCAACTTGATTCTGAACAACCAAGAGAAGACTACAGAGAACTTTTGGAGCTTGTTCAGATATTTATTGGTAAAGTTCCGTGCAGTAAAATAAAATTTAGAAAACCGGATGCATTCCATCACGCTAGATGGATGTCGAAGGCCATATATACTATCAAAATATTTTAATTTCGTAAACAATTCAGCATGACGGTGAAATTAATCTAATCAATTTCTGAAATTTGCATTTTTATTGCTACAGTGTATATCAAAGCATGGTTCACTTGTCCTCTAGCTTCTGAAGCTCCAAATAATGATTTATCATTTTTAAAAAAAATTATTGATTATAAATTGATAGATGTTAAAATATCTGAAGTGGCATTAAAAAAATTTAGCAGGCACTTGTGGTATTTGAATCCAGAAACTGCAGCTATGGCATTTTTTGACGGAAGAATATCACTAAACATTAAGAACCAGATGGTGATAATGTTAAAAAGTATTGACAAAAGTTCAGAAAAATTGAAACGCTTCGAAATTGGAAACATTACAGACGTATATGACTGGAACATTGCTTCATTCGTATCATCAAGATCACTCCAGTTTTTCAAACGATTTGGAATAAATACAGGTTTTTTAAATTTAGATCCGTCTGAGTGGTGTCGAAATGGAGATTACCAGAAGGGTTTGCTATTGGTAAAAAGTTTGAAAGTTGTTAATGATATTGCTGAGCGTGCAGTGAAAGTAATTGAAGAATACCATAGTATACTAAGCAAGGACCCAGAGCAGCATATAGTTCAATTTTTATCAGAATGTAAGCAATATTATGCTGATACTTGAAAATCTGCAATAATGAAAAATATGAAAATGGATTAAGGCTGAGTATCCAAATGGTATCATATTTCATCCGTTTTTTTATTTTATTATCTTGAACATTGAAAAACTACCTGTTTTATTAATTGAAAAATCACACATTAATCACAATTCTAAGGATAACATCATATTTGCTTATTTTAAGCATGAATAAAAATTTCACAAGGGATATATATTTTTGATACATAATTGTTTACTTAATAACCGAACTTAACAATATAAATGGTGATATATAAATTAAACTTTGAGCTCGAATAGCTTTTAACCCAATCAATTTAGCGAAAAATTATAAGAGACCTTTTTTGTAGAGCGTAAAATTTACAATAAACTTGTCACTTTTTATTACTTTTGATCCATTTGTCGATAAGTTATAAAATTCTAAAGAACAAATAAAATTTTTCCCATGTTATTTTCATAAAAAACTTAGGTTGGAACGCGGACAATCTCAACGTTAATATTAAGAGCTCAAATTTTGAGGGAATTTTTTTTTATCAATTCTGTAGCATTTGAGCCCCTGGGAGCAAAGAAATTCGAAAACACCCCTTTTAAGGACCACCCTAGTATTCACACTTGTAGTGTCAAAACAAATCGCCTTTATACTATTCTCCAGTTTCCAATCATCTAAAATATCAACTATAGCAGTAGCTTGTTTTATCCCAGTTGCAGGGTGTAATTTTGAAACACCCAAAAGTTGTTCAGTACTTTCCCTGGATACAATAATTGGTAGTCGTTCAACCTTGTTTGAATCATCATCTGGGAATAGTTTGCCATCCCAGTGTAGTATTAAAGAAGGAGAACTTGGTAAATTTTTTTTTATTTCGAATGCAATTGTACTTCTTAATCGTTTGCGATGTCTATGAATAGAACTAGCACTGCAATTAATACTTTTAATATCAGCATTCAATTCACTTGCAAAAGCACACATTAAATGGGCGGCCTGTCTACTGCTTACTTTAGTGTGGTCTAAAGTAGATGTCACACACGGAGTCATTACATTCATCTTTGTTCTTTTCAGATTGAAGTATGCTGGTATTTCATCCTCAAAATTTGATATGATTCTTTTCAGAGAAGCATTTGAACCATATGAACAAAAACGAGACAGTTCTTCAGATGATACACTGACGTTAGACATTGTCCTACTCAATTCTAAAAATGAAAATTTTTCATTAGAATTTAAAGATCAATAAAACCAATTAATTATTTACCTTGGACAACGTTATCTTGATCAGAATTAAGAGTACTTATTGTCGAATCATCTATATTCCGTGACACTGACAGACATCGATTTTGATTCTTTTCATAATTTAACATTTGCTTTTGAAGTTCTGTTCATTCATTATTTTTCGAGGATACATCAAATAAACCATCTAACTTGTGACAGTAGTTCTGTTCATTGAGCTTATGTGTCGGAGATTTTTTCCGTGATGAGCTTTTTTTCAAATTTTTCCACTCATAGTATAACTTTTCTATTTTATTAATTATCCATTTAGATTTAATTAATATTATGCCAGTGGGATTCCAAATATTTATCACATCATTGCTAACATCAATTGAACTTTCATAAATACTTTTTTTCAAAA
The DNA here is from genome assembly GCA_030523085.1 of Meteorus colon. Taxonomy (NCBI): domain Eukaryota; kingdom Metazoa; phylum Arthropoda; class Insecta; order Hymenoptera; family Braconidae; genus Meteorus; species Meteorus colon. The sequence goes on along the minus strand of JAPYZH010000894.1, from coordinate 8,247 downwards.
AATAATATTTATAAAAAAATAAGCTCATCACTTGTCGGTTTGATGGCAATTTACGACCACTTATTTAACTACTACACATACCCACTAAATAAACAATTTTGAAGAAAGAGAAGAAAGAGTGAACGAAACAGAATGAAGTTAGTTGTACGAGAGTTTAGAACAATAAAAAGATGCTATCCTATAAAAAAGTACTATTTTTATCCGCTAGATATCACTGCTCGATAAATCATAAGGAAAAGCAACTTTATTGACTGTAATATTCGATTTTTATTTTTTTCCTCCTGTTCGGCCCTCTGTAACTTCGTTTCTGTTGAGTTAGAAGAAAAATCGACATGGAAAATTTTGTAGAGAATTAAATTTCCTATGAGATGGTCAAAAGCAAAATTGGAAAAATTTTTTTTTCGTGTAGTAATTTTGAAAATAAAAAAAAAAAATTTTTACAATGTTATTTAAATGCGAAAGGACACCCCCTCCTGCGCCAGCTCAATTTTTGAGATATTGACCTTAAACTTTGGGAGAATTTTTTGTTTATATTAAAGGAACTTTCAAGATACGCTTTATTAAAAAAAACAAAAAAAAAAATTATTTCGACACAGTCTAATATGTATATATACATGTTTCAACAGTTTTTTCATCAAAATATTTTCACCCACGACAACATATTAATTGCCAAATTTTGCTCATGATATAGAGAGCATCGCAAAGCAGTCTCCAGTTGCAGCTGGCGCCATCTCTCGAACATCAGACAGCCGCTATGTTAAGCATCCTAGAACGTTACAAATGGCATCAATTCAGCGTGGTGACTTCTCAAATTGCTGGCCATGATGACTTCATTCAGGCGGTCAGGGAAAGAATATCTGATATGCAAGATACTTTCAAATTCACCATTCTCAATGCGGTACTCGTGACGAAACCAATGGACCTGCTGGAACTCGTGAAGAGTGAATCAAGAGTTATGTTACTTTACGCAACAAGGGAAGAAGCTATACAGATATTAACGGCGGCGAGAGATCTTAAGATCACTGGAGAGAATTATGTCTGGGTTGTAACACAAAGCGTCATCGAAAATTTGCAAACTCCAAATCAATTCCCTATTGGCATGCTTGGTGAGTCATCTGTTGTTCATTATTTTTAATCTCGAAAATCTGAAGAGATGACGGATTTCGTATCGCTGATATAGATTAGGAGATATTCGTCCAACTAATGCAATGAGAATCAGGCTACCATATGATCCGCTCGAATTTGTTCCAGGCGTCCATTTTGACACAAGTAGTACAAGTTTGGTGAATGAAATAGCTACTGCAATTAAAGTATATGCATACGCTGTCGAAGATTTCGTTAATGATCCGAACAATGTCAACTACAGTTTGAATACAGCTCTCAGTTGTGAAGGTCTTGGAGAATCTCGGTGGAACACTGGTGACCGATTCTTTAGGTAAGTATTCAGATGTGGAGACCTGGAATTAATTTTGGAAAAATGAAAGCTGATTGACTGGGTTCCAGATATTTGAAAAACGTTTCCGTAGAAGGGGATCAAGGAAAACCTCATATTGAATTCACCCAAGATGGAGTTCTAAAAGCGGCTGAATTGAAAATAATGAATCTTAGACCTGGCGTCAGTAAACAGTTAGTGTGGGAAGAGGTGAGTCACAACAAATATGAATGAATGATTTTCCAATTTATTGTCACATCAGAGACGCACGCTCTTTGCAAGCGGGTCCAAAGTATATTCGCACGAGGCTCTCCATCAGGCTTACTATCATAATGCGCATGATAGTGATTCGCGTAACGTGTAGGCTAGGTCAGTTATAATTCATCGAGTGCAATGTTTTTAGCAAGAGTCGTAAGTGCACACACTAGTGATAGTGAGCGCAGTGCAGGGGCCGAACGCTTTGTTACCCCCATCACTATTCACTCTTTACAGCACTCTCTTGAGATACACAAACAAAAAAGCATAAAATTATGATTTGGATTTTCGAATATAGCACCATTTATTACAAGTGATGCTCTCTTTCCTCAAAGGAGGACAACCATTGCCAATAGTTACCCAACCAATGCCTCGCGCGCATGCCTATGAAAGCTTAGATGTGATTCTGAACCACATCCTGACATTGTGTTAGACGACCGCGCTCGTTAAGCCACAGAAGACCGGAGCGCGATGAGAGAAGGTTTGAGAACTACCGGTATATGTATTTTTTTCCAATAGTGCAATGAATGAAACTTGATATATTGCAATATACGCTCCCATAGATTTGTCAATTCCTCAACTTCATATATGAATATAATCATATGTGCTTTGAAACTAAAAAAACTAACAAGCCATGAGTATAATATGGAATCAATGTATATTCTTACAGTCATGTTCGTCTAGTATTTGTATTTTATATTCTCTCATGAGTAAATGATCGAAAAAAAACTCAACGATAATTGAAGCTCGAACTTTAAATAAATGGAAAAGAAAAAGTAATTGTTGGAGAAAAGAAATAAAAGATTGCATTTGTCGACAAAGTGTATGATAATTGTTGTGTTGAAAAATTATGTAGTGTTGTTTGCAAAAATGCGCCTAATTGTCAGTACATGATGATGTTCACTTCAAACTTCATTTAGAGTGAATAATTGTAAACGATTGAGGTTATATAATTGAGGTGAATGATTTTACCAGTGTGGATGTTTGATTGTGTGTTTGGTGAATTTTGAAGTTGAGCGATAAATATGCAGTTGAAGTTGTATGTGTGAACTTCGTCCAGTGAAATTGTATGAATTTCCGGGTGAGGTTAATGTTTTGATTCATGAAACTTGTAGGAGAGAAAGTTTTAATTAATTCCCGTTGAATCGTTTCCCTTCATTACCGTCGACGTTTATTAATCTGTGGAGAAACGAAATTAATAATAGTCCAAATAAGAGGGAAACCTGTAGGAATGGAAAAGGAAGCGCACATGAAATAATACTCGTGATTGGGTGAAATAATTCAGAGATGTATTTACCCAAAAAATGCGGGAAAGCACTATGGCATTGAACCCGTTGAAGATTGATTACAATATAATAATACAATAGATAATTGAATGTTACGAATGAGACGAGAATAGTAACTCGGCGATACCATTCGATACAAGACGATTAATAGTGTGTGTGTGTATAGATCGATTGAAAGAATTGACCAGATGCTTAGTCGTTGAATTGTGAATCTGTTGAATGCAGATTACAATTCGATAAGTAGTGTTGCTGCTGAATGCAGAACACAACGATACGATTTCGAAGATACACGTCTGTATCCCGATAGATTGACGATTCGATAGAGAAGATGGCGGTTGACCAACTTAGAAAGATGCGCAGTATGGATCCGATAAAGATAGATAGATATTATCTCGCCAATTGCGTTGTACAATTGGTAAGATCGACCGTTGCAACGACGATGGCAATTTGAACAATGAATTGAATCGATAATTACCACCGTTCTTGATTATCGAGAGATAATCAAGTAGTGAAACATAGACTAGTAAATGATAATAGATGAAAGATAATTTCCTTGCCCGGACAAGAATTCGGATTCGCGTGAGATTCGATTTTTTATTTAATATTTTCTTAAATAAAAACAGCGAGATGGCGACTTGGCCGTGAATAATCGATTCTCCATACAAATAGTATGGAGGATTGTTCGATATTTCCGTCATCGACGGAACAAAACTTGTGTAGTGATCAGCCCAACTGAATGCGCGAATTCATTGATCACGTAGTCAACTTAATTCTCGCAAACTGATTTTATATTCACTTGATTTTTTTGAGGTTAAGTAGACTTTGTGTGATATCACATACGGCTCGTTAGGCTGGTGTACCTGCGGGGAGAACGTGTTGCGTGTTACCATGTGGCTAGATCGAACGTTCTAGAATCTTCTAGAAAGTTTTTAGGAAGTTTCCTGTCGCCACACGTGTCCTCACCATCAATGAAGTGTGGGCGCGGGGGATTTTAATTGAGCATTTTTCCAACATTCCGCCCATCATTAGCAATCCTGTTGATGATTTTGAAGTTTTATCAATCTGAAGTTTCACTAGGTTGACGTGGGATTGGTAGCAATGTAAGTTCGGAGATGGCTCCGGTGAGAGTTGCACTTGATGTGTTAAGAGTGACCGCTCTCGTGTGTCCATCTAACTCAGGATAGAGTGTGTTGACACGAGCGAGTGGTCATTTACTTGGTGGTAATCGCTTGTCAGTAATTAGCACCAAGTCTCCAATTTTGATGTTCTGTGGGTGATGCCATTTGGTAGTCACCAGATCACGTTGAAGCACTGAACTTGACTATCTTTTCTAAAATTGTTGAAGTGTCTGCTGAATTTCATGCCTTAAGCGTGAGCGTAGGTATGCTCTACTCTCGCCTAAAAATCGTGATTTCGATTAAAACGTGATTTTCATGATTTGAACGAAAAAAATTAGCCATAAAAAGCATATTGAGATGAATAATAATAACTACAGAACATGTTAAGGAGGTTTTCTTATCGATTAATAAGATTTTTCAGGAAAAACTCATTTTTCTGACGATTTAAATGAATAAAAGCGTGGTATCCACAGGGGCACTGGGTTTAATAACTCTACAACTATGTCAAAAATCATTTTCACGATATAATTTTTGTTTTGTTTTATTCCTTAGCTAATTTCCCAAAACCCTTGTTAAAATTGCGTGTCAAAATAATTCCGTTTCATTACAATTAATATATTCCGATTGTCAGTGCGGTGACTTTTCTGTGATTTCGGCAGCCATATGTAATATTTTTTCTAAATAAAAAATACATGCAAGCAAGCACTGTACATACATGGTTAAATAACTATCTGTTTGATCTGCAGTTAAATTTTTGCATTTTATATCAATTCTCCACCAAGAGTGCGCTAGTGCGCTCGACTTACAGAAGAGATAACACAACTCGCGGGAAAATTCAAAAAAACTAATAATAATGAATGAAAATCCCAACCATAGAGGCTCAAAAAACAGTCACATTACGTTACCTACTCAATTAAATGATATGAGATGAAACTTCCTTCGCCATCAATATTAAATTAATCAAATGAATATAAATATTTTATCATTATTAAATCGAATCATTGTATGCCATATTCGCGTAGCTATTCGCGTAGTTCGCGTAGCTATGATCTACTCTCATCTATGAATTGTAACTTCGAGTTTTTTAATTATATACACTGAAAATTTATTAAAAAAAAAAATAAGCAGTTTCGAATAAAAAAATGAAATTAGAAGGATATGTATATATATATATCAGAATATAAAAAAAAATTAGCATGAGCGTAAATCTATTTTATCTTTACCAACGTCTCTCGACTAAAATTTTCGACTAGAGTTTACAATAAAACTATTTGGAAATGGAAAATGAAAAATTTCAGTTTAAAAAAACTAAAAAAACACGCTTTTATGAAAAATCCAACTAAAAAATAGAAAATAAAATTTATTAAATTTGGAATAAGAATAGTGTAAATCAGAACTAAATTTATACTATTGTAAAAAAGCGTGTGGTGCATAATGCTAATAAAATGTTTATAACTATTAACACTATGCATCCCACGATTTCTCACAATAATATACATTTAGTTCTTATTTACACTATTCTTATTCCAAATTTATTCAAATTTTATTTTCTATTTTTTTAGTTGGATTTTTCATAAAAGCGTGTTTTGTTATTTTTTTTAAACTATCATTTATTTTTCATTTTTTAGTTAAATTTTCTATAACATCGTGTTTTTTAATTTTTTTACAATAATATACATTTATTTCTCATTTACACTATTCTTAATCCAAATTTATTAAATTTTATTTTATGGTTTTTTAGTTGGATTTTCTATAAAAGCGTGTGTTTCTAGTTTTTTAAAACTATTATTTATTCAATTTAATTACATCAATTTACTACTAAAGTGACTTTAAGTAGATATTGGCTTCTTTCAAAATATATATTCAACAATATAGCGTGTTGAAGAACTGTAGTACTCATTAATTTCAATATCCTACCATGAAAATTTCATCTTATCTAAAGTTGGTGACCTTATCGACTGTAGATCCAAGGCTATGCTGACTACCAAATTTTATTCCGCAAAATAAATAAATTGAGATTTCTATCCTGAATATTTTGTTTTGTTGTAAATAAGAAGCTTTGTATTTTGTAAATCACGGTTATCACCATATTATGGATATTATGAAATTATAATAGTCTGCGTATTAGATTTGTCGGTACATGTATACAGAACAAGACGCAACTACCATAAGAAAGTCTCTACGCGGTTGTGCTAAGCTGAGTGCCGGGGACCAAAGAGTAAGCTTGGAGCTGCACGCATGCGTAGTTCACGCACTAGCTCTACCTCTCTTACTCTCATGCGAAGGATGCGGAAAGAAATTGATGAATCCTGGCGAATTCAATCAGGATAATGGGATATTTCAATCGAATTATTGCATTGTCATCGGCCTTCGACAGGTGTGCAAAGTTTGAATTAAATCTGATCGTTCAAAGTAGGGCAAAATCGAGTCCAAAGGAGTCGGTTACAAACATACAAACATACATACAGGTGAAGCTAATAAAAGCGTGATAAAAAGAGGATTTTTGGTGAAAAGCTGATATTATCATGACCCTCTAGTTTGAATAAAATACGTATAAAATGAGCGCTCAAGGCATGCACATTTGGTTTTACCAAACTTTCTCGACTTTCTTTGCTATGAGGAAAATCATGATGTTTTCAAATTCAGAAGTGACGGTTCTGTTCAAAAAAATTTCTGTTTTTCTATCATTTGTTTGCTCGCGTTTTCAATTTTTATTCAGTTATTTTCTTTGAAAAAATTATTTGACCCCGGAACTCATGAAATAGCCGTGTAATATCATGATCCTAGAGAAAAATTATTGCTGTTATTTTTTTTGGTGTCTATTTAATGCCAAGTGTCCAAAACTCTCACCACTTTTCATGAATACAATGAGAACTATCGATTAAAAATTATTTGAGTTGGGAACTCGCTTTGTAGCCGTAGCAAATCGCATTTACCTGCGTGTAATATTCGTTACTAATTTCTTTGCTACAATCCAGCTTTCTGATCAGTGAGAACTCTTTTGTTCTATGAAGTGCACCATGAGAACTGTCAACAAAAAAAAATAAGCACTGTAAGTCTTACGACAATGCTAGCATATCATAATCCATGCGTGAACTTAGCATATCATTTTTTCAATTACCATTTTCTGGTCATAAATAATGAGAACTTTGGGTGAAAAAAATGTAAGAACTGTAGAACTATTGTGCGTGCGAATAGAACTTCATATATTTGTTTCGGAAGTCGTCTCACAAGTGGGCGAATAGTCCAGACGCATTCTAGCCTTTCACGCAAAATCGTGAAGCGTTCCACATTTTTATTTTTTTCAAATAAAATTGAATGACATATGAGTGAGTGTATTACGTAAAGCGTTCCAACATTCACATAAGAAGGATATGTGGAAGGAAAGGAGAGAGGAAAGGACCATCTTAATGTAAGTTTATAGAATATGCGAGAAAAAATTTGGAATAGCTCGGACTGAGAGTCAAACCCAGAACCTTCCGATAACATGTCGGCTACTCTACCAATTGAGCTACTCGGTCTATACCAAACTTCCATTTTTCTCCCGGGCCTATTTCAATGCACTGCATTGTGTGATAAGGCGAAGAGGGGTTTTTTTTTGCGAATTTCCACCTCGGACGAGTAGGGTTTTTGTGCGTCCCTAGCGTCCATAAATTCCTCGATGTGTTCCAATTTCCTGTGATGAACCCTGTTATCAGCCTAAGGTGGTTTCTACTCAGTTCAATCAGAGTGAGACCGATGTGATCCGAAGGTCCAATAAATTGACATTGTGTGCAACAGTTGACGCAATTCCCGTCACGTGTCAAGGAAAATCTTGCTCGTCCATCGGTAAATATGGTGTACTCTCACACTGTGAGGCACTGGCACTGTAGGACTAATATTGTAAGTATTTTCGGAAACTGTCGAAGTCCCCGAAGAATACGTGTAGGCTTGTGAATCTGTGGAAAAACACAATTAATAACGAGCCAAGAATGAGGGAACCGGGAGGAGCTGGAAGGGAAATTTCGGTTAAATAATACGCTATCGATTGGGTGAAATAATTCGATGTATTTACCCAAAAAAAATGCGGGAAAGCACTGTGGCATAAAACCCGTTGAAAGATTGATTACAAATGTTTAATACAAGTCAGAATTGTATGAGACGAATTAGAACATGA
>JAPYZH010000893.1:0-23139 GCA_030523085.1 Meteorus colon | reverse complement strand
AGGCTCCTTGTTCTGTCGAGGAAGGTCTATGAAACGCGAAATGAGGAACAAGGAATCCTTGTTCCTCAAGGAAGGACTATGAATACGGGTATTAGTTCGGCTGAACACACCCATTGACATGTTCATAACCTCTACACAAGTATTCATGTCAGATTTTATGGAAAAGAATTACACAAAAACTGATGTCAATTACTTCCAGTGAATTCTAGCATTAATGATATAATGTATGAAATCTAAAGTAATGAAAACTTACTTTCAATTTTTTCAGCGCTATAAAATGTTGTTCATTACTCGTTGTGGATTCAGATAAACGCGCGAGTATTATGCAAAATGACGTCAAACCAATCACATTACGTTTCACATCATGTGACTTTTATGTAGTTTAGGACCACTTTTATTCATTCAATTATTGAAAAATTATTTGTTTTAATTGATATTTAAGTTTTTTCTCAAGCTTTTTGCTCATCAAAAAATTAATTTATGAAATTTGTAAGGCAAAATCATTTTCATGCAAATACCCAAATTGCAGCAGTCACATATACATATGTATACGACCATATGATTCGGTCATCACTCACAATCAGTCACACCGTTTACCACGTCCATCTTTCATATCAATGATTGACAAAGCTTCTTGCCGTTTGTCAGTTGTGTTTCGTTTGTGTCAATTCGTTAGCTAGTTTTTGAACTATATACTTTGGACTAGATTGCGCCATCACAAATATTATACCAGAGAGACTTGTGGGGAAAAAAAGAAAAAATGGTTCTACTTTAGATATTACAATGAAATGTATAATTTTATGAATATCAATTGTTATGGAACAATCATCGAGCGACATTTCGTTGTGATTCATAGACTCTTGAAACAGCTACATATGTCAATGAAGAATTTCAAGGACTTGTGTCATGTTAGAAAAAAAATGGATATGAAACAATAAATTGAACGGAATTTCTAAAACAATTATTGGTACAGAAAAATTATAACAGTAAGTTGCTATAGAGCTATAGACATAAAACGGGGCGGATGACGAATCTGTGGAGTCTAACTACTGTTAAATAGAGACAATGAGATTGTTGACCACGCATCTATCATCAAAAAAAAATATATCAGCCAATTTCTCCATAATTTGAAGGAGAAAACAAAGTGAGCGTAAATCGCGTGATTTCTATATGATGGGCAAACAACATGGATCATGTTGGTGGTGTGTGAAGGCTTTCAAATGGGTACCTGTTATTTTCATTCTCACAATTGTCTGCTGGTCTTATTACGCTTATGTCGTACAACTTTGTTACTGTGAGTCCCAATTACCAAGCCTCAAATATACTGTTCTTTTTCTTCGTCATTTTTTTTTTATAATTACGGACAGTAACAACTAAACAATTATTCAAGCATACCTGTTTAACACAATTCGATTCTTAAAATTACATTTGTTTCAGATACAATTGAAAGTTACATACAAAAAGGTGAGTTATTAACGTATAAGGTCTTGTTATACAAACATGTAGATTTTAGTGCAACACCAGATAGAGTGGATCTTTTGAGAATGGAGGTGCCACGAAGATATAATTATTAAGCCATGATATGATCAAGTAATGATATAAGGTAGAGCTGTGATCAGTTCACCTCTTAACAACACTTTTTTGAGGAGCCTCGTGCCCATAGCGTCAAATTGATTAAATTTTCAAATAAATATTTTTATTGACATGACGCATCATTCAATCATAATACGGGTGCTTTTGACGTTGATAAAGTTCATTTCTGGACAATCGGAAGGAGATTATACCGCAGAAGCATAATATTTTTAGTCGTTCACACAAAGTGACTATTAAGAACTGAACCGAACATGGTTCTATTCATTTCTCAGAGTAGTAAGGCACTTCCATAAAATTATGATTGTATGTATTGCTTAAAAATCACAGAGTATTAAAAAGAATATAATACAACATGGAATTTTCCTCTGTCAAAAAAGTTATGAGTACGTCAAAAGTAATAGCCTAATTTAAGATTAATGAAGTATATTACTTCCAGCATTGTACCTATTCTTTTTCCACATCGTGTTCTTCATGTTCCTATGGTCTTATTGGCAGACAGTAGTGACGGATTTAAAACCAATTCCTGACATGGTAATCGAATAAGTTAATTGGTCTCTACTTTTCCTAGATTAACTACAACTTTCATATCTGTCAACAGTTTCATGTTCCGATAGTTGAGGTGCAAAAACTTCAGCAAGCCCAAAATGAAGAAGCGCAATCAGCAATACTCGAGAGACTTTCTCATAATTTACCAATAACTAATCGCACAATACGAGGAGGTAGAGATTCTCCCAAATACAATAGTTAATAGTCAAATTCGCATATTAATATCCTTGTGTTATTTTATCGAAATATATTGTTTCAGCTATTCGTTTTTGCGAAAAATGTCAGTTGATAAAACCGGATCGTACACACCACTGTAGCGTTTGCAGGTCTTGTGTTTTGAAAATGGATCACCATTGTCCATGGGTGAACAATTGTGTAGCATATCACAATTATAAGTTCTTCATATTATTTTTGGCATACGCACTTTTATACTGCATTTTTATCGCTATGACGACATTACAGTACTTCATACAATTTTGGAAGGTAAGAGGTAAAAATATAAAAAGGTGATTAATCCATAGATGAGTTCAGAAGAGGAATGAAACGGACTTGAAGCCTATTGAACATCTACAGAAATTTATTGAAAATCATCAAACACGAAGCACAAAAAAATATTGCAGTCTTTCGCACCCATTGTGGTATATTATGATATATTATGGTATCGCAAATTCAGCATATAACGAGTCTGTTTTATCATCTCTTATTGGATGAATCATCGAGTTGATGATGAATTTGTCAATTCTCATTCATGGGTATCCATGAAAGATTTGGTTTGGTCCACAGGGCGATCTTGAGAGCATGGGAAAAATCCATCTGCTATTTCTATTTTTCGTCGCTCCCATGTTTGCTGTCAGCCTCACTTCTCTATTCTTCTATCATTGCTACCTTATTCTGCACAACAGATCTACGTTAGGTTAGTGTGAAAAATGTAATACACATAACAAAATTTGGAATTTCTCATGGTTCAATTTAATTTCCAATGCATGTGTAGTTTTGCATGTAGTATGCGAATCGTGGCCATTTATCTAGAATATGTATGTATCGTATCATTGACGTGTCACTGAATCTCCGCTTGAAGATTCCATCATGTAGATGATTAGATTACATTACGTGCAGATAAAAGTTACGTTCCATGTTTAATTCAGAATAATGGAAAAAATTATAAAAATTATTATTATTATAAAAATTTTCTGTTTATCCAGAGGCATTTCGACCCCCTGTATTCCGATTGGGAAAGGACAAAGACGGTTTTAGCATTGGGAAGTATAACAACTTTCAGGAAGTTTTTGGCGATGATGGAAAACTATGGTTCATTCCTATTTTCTCTAGGTAACATATGACTCTCTATCATGAATACCGAATGAATGTCCTTACGCAATATCGTCTCAGTTTTTTCCATGGGTAATAGATAAAAATTGAGGAATCTTTTACTCGTGTGAATATTCGGGTTATTGCATTGATGACTAAAGTTATAATGACCGATTTCTTCATTTCGAGAAAATCAACAATGGAATGGAATTGCACAACAACAATTGGGTATCAAGTTGTATTGCGAAAATCACGGTCACATCACAGAAATTATATATATGCCGTCCGGAATGTGTTAGCGTAAATTTTTATTCATCCGAATTCCATCGGATACTTCCGGAGGGATCCTTCTGCACAATTGAATGGGCATGAATATCGAACGCATGAAAGAATTGTGTCCCAATTTTTATCTATTATCTACCAAAGTCATTTATAACTTATATATTTATGAGATATTTACATTTTTTTTGATGTAAGAAATTTTTGAACCGATTGCACAATACCGATTCACGTATAACTTGATAGAAATTTCATGTCATGGTTTATTCTATTCTTGGTTTTGTATTGGAACCATAAATCTCATTATGATTTATCGCTAAGTTTTCATTATAAATTCACAGAAATGTCTTGATCATGTGTATCTGCAACATCATCAAAGTGTTTTTTGTCATGCTTAGTTGTTCGCAACACAAAATTTTATGTCCTAGACATCTATACTGTTTTTACATTTTTTCTTCCAATTTTCGGAATTTCGTTTTTCTGATTGACTATTCGTCTTTGATTGAATACAGTCGATGATGCTGGAAGCACATCCTCTCGTAATTTCTCTCCCATAATAGAATGACAATACGAGATATCGTGATTTATCAAACCCGTCAAAAATTTATCAGATCAAAATAGACATTCCCGTCAAAAGAATCAGGAAAAGAAAAAAAAATCGTGACTCCAACAAACAAAATACAGTTAACTGAGCGGGAGATACGTACGACTATGTTTTTAGTCTCGGGAATGGAGTGGTCTATCCAGTTCGTGCACAACACCAAAGTGGCCCGAATACTTACAACTCGATGGGAGTAACTCAAAACAGGTCAGCACTGTAATCCAATTACCGCAATTGTGTTCTCATAATTGGCGAGTGCCAATGTCTGTCTGGGATATCCAAACTTTCATGTAACATAATACTTTTGTTATGGAACTTCTGAGATTTGATTTATCTGAATTTCCTCTCAAATGAGAATGTTTGCCATCCAACCGATTTTACAATTTCTTCGGGGTTCCAAAACAATGAGACACATAATGTATCGCATGCTGCGCATGGGCATGCCTATTTTCCTTCATTAAACACTGATTCTCACCGTCGATTATGCAATTTTCCAAAGCCTAACTCCCTTTAACATTGCTATACCAAACTAGTCAACAGACGATTATGTCTCTGCATCTATTCCCATTTCGTGTTTCTCAAACAGATAAATATATATGAAAATGAAGATGACATTGCCCAGTACACAGTATTGATCTTCCGCTTGAGATAGAACGAGGGAAGTTATTTCAATATGTTTCGATAATATATGATGAAGGTTGAAGTTGTTCATATGGAGCTCTCATACCGCAAAATGCTTTTCTTCGGGGCATGCCTTAGATAAGGTAAAATCATATACAACCTTTCACGAAAAACTTCACACTTTTTGATACTGATTCTACCCCTTTATCCCGAAATGGACCCTTACAGTGGTATCGCAAATATGTAATTACAGGATATCTGAGCCAAATCCTCTAATTATGAAATGTCCCATCGTATTCTGTCATTCTCATTTGCATCATTTTTATTGCAAATTGGAGTCACATAAACACGTATTTTCATCCACCGCCATTCATTAAGGGGTTAGGTGGGTTTCAAAGGCTCAAAACAGGTACATTTTTACGAATTTTTTTTTATTTAACCAACAAAATATTTCATTCCATTAATATACCATATAAAAGATATATATTTCATAAGAAGTTTGTGAAATTTTCATCGAAAAATATTGAAAATTAAGGCGTGGACACGTCGTCTCCCGTGACCCCTCAAAAAAAAGTTCTCTCGGCGTAGTCAGGATAACTCATGACAAATTCATCTGAAATGCAAAAACTTTTTCTGTTAGTAGATGCTTAAAGCTCGTGCTTGGATGAAGGAAAAAAAAAAAAAAAAATTGCATTTTTGGCGGCGTTAAGAACAAAAAACCGTTTTTTTGAGTAATATTTGCACCCTTCATGGCCTTGGAAATTAATTAAAATAGAAAAAAAACAATCCTTCGTTCAAGCACGAGATAATGTTATTTTGAAGAAGTGTGCAAAATTTGGAGGAGATCGGTTCATAAGTTTTCGAGAAATCGTGACTACCGATTTCAAAAATGTAGTTTCGAGAAAAACGCTTACATTCAAATAACATGTGAAAATAAATTTTTTTTTTTAACTCACATAGAGTCATCGATTCCAGCACCAATAAAGTGCCTGCTGCAGTGGCAATATCCAGGGCATCTTTTTGCTTTGCTTGAAATTTTGGAACCCGCTTAACCCCTTAATAGGCGGTGAGACGACCGTGAAAAACTGGGGATTTTTTAATAAAGGCTAAAATTTTCGGGAAAATAACATTCAGTTAGACTCGAGTGATGCACTAGAATTGCTTGTCTGAAGCTTGTTACGAAAGTAATAAGAAAATGAGGAAGGCGATTCCGTAAAAATTCGATTTTCAAAATATGGTTAAGCACTCTCGCCACAGGTTTTTGGCAGGTAACACTATCACACCACTTGAGTCTAACTGGTTATTATCAATCCTCAAACTTTTGGCTATCATTTCAATGAATGTAATCACTATTTAAGTAGCCTTTAACTTTCACAAAATTTGCGCATTTTTCAATCCCGCTATTGGTAAATCATGGCCATCCTTCCCCTACATTCTGCTTTTTTGTGGGTAATGATATGTTTTCATCATGGATGTCCTACTCTCAGTCCCATTGAGGTTATATGTTGGAATCGTTCGATCGTTGAATGAACTCAGGATAAAATGAACTAACAATGAAAGAGACATTCATTATTCGATCATATATACGAAAAAGTTTGGGTTCTAACAAAAGGTTAACAGTAGTTTTTGCATATAAATAGCTACAAGAAAAAAAATTAATAGTACTGAAAATTATCCTATCGCATTGAGTGGATGTGATTATCGGAGTTGCTTCTAATCTCAGACAATTATTGATTTGATGATTCATGAAGTAATGAATGTCTCCAATATATAATTAGTAGTTTTCTTTCGAAAAGCTGAGATGCTGCGCATTCGTACTACGGCAAAAAATATCATCTTATGAGACTATAGCGAATCGCTTATGTCAAATAATTCTGCAAATCTCTGAAAATGAATAGAAAATTCTGTTTTATTTTCTGACCCGCACTCTGAATTTTCGAACAAGAATTTATGCTTTTCATTGCAACAACTTGAGTATATGTTATAATAAAAGACTTTAATTAATCGTTGATAGCATGGTTCATTCCCATCACTTGCTGTTATAGATAAATATGCGAAAATGTTCATCTCCACCATCAATGTTTCTTCCCTAAATAATTGTTGATGCAATTCATTTTTTGTATTTGATTTTCTTCTCACACCTACATAAATAACTTCCTATCGGGAAGTAAGAAACTGTGACTCAATCCTGAATGATATGGTGAATCCTTCGATCTATCATTTCACTAGGAAACATTTGAATGGAGAATTGAATAACATTGTCGCAAATATAGTCAGAATTGTGGCAGAATTATGTCCCATCATTCAACAACTATTCTCTAGTCGTTTGCGAGTATAATAATCCAGGCTCCTCGATTGAAAAGGGCATTTCGGTCAACATGTTATAAGAATGGGGAATTTTCGAGAATTTTCTCTCGTCATAAATTGAACAGAGTTGTGAACTCTTTCTTCACCCTGTTATACTACTATCATTGAAATTTGAAGGACAGTGAAAAAAAAATTTTTTTTTCAAATTGAATCCATAATGAATTGGTACTGTGAAAAAAAAAAATCTTCACCGTGGAGATGCTTTGCGGCCTTAGAATCAATAGAATTGTAGGGGTCAAAAACATTATGGGAAAGTATCAGTACAGTGATGGTTACAGGACAATCATACGGTTACATCAAAAATTGAAGAATAAATGCCTGTTTGGAACTTAAAATTGTTCGAACATGAAATCACTTTTCGACGAATTTCGTTCATCTTTAGCCCGTAGACAGGAAATAATATTAAGGTAGTTCTATCAATACACGTATGAGCCAAAAGTTTTGCCCGTTCCGTATAGTTACATCCTGTTGGTAGATTCCGCTGTAGGACAAAAACTTCTAACAGAGACTGTACGTCTCTACACCAGTGTAGCCCAGTGTAGCCAGATCGTGGGTAAATCGTACTCCCACTTTGTGACTCTCTGCCGTAAGAGAGCATTAATAAGCATTGAAGACGGTGACAAAGTGGGGGTACGATTTACCCACCATCTGGCTACACTGCACAGAACTGTGAGATATGAATGGGCTCTCTCACATGGACACATAGCGGCACTGAACGTCGCATCGTCAAAATCATCCCCTTCCACGTTTAGTGTTGAGTGCAAATTATTACTTTCGAAAGACGATGACTCCGAAACTAGATGGTCGAAAATTGTCATTTTTTTTACATAATCTTCATATTGTCAAGAACATTATATTTGTTTTTCAAAAAAATGGTAAGATTCGTTCTCTTGTTATAATTACATATGTAATTGAAGTCACAGTCTCTCACATGTCAAGTATAGGGAACATGCCCCAGAAAAATGATTTTTGCAATAACAAACAAGATTTGTACCCGAAAATACGTGAAGCCCCACTTCTGCACAATTATTGGTGTTAAGAACAGAATACTGAAAAACTTCGAATCGCAGTGGAAAACTTCAATTTCTTAAACGAATGCTCTTTGAGATATTGTCTTTTTTGACATAACAACTCCGACATTCAATGGGGAAAAAAGAAAAAAAAAACCTGAATAATATTCAAGGCATAACATGGATATATATATAGACTTTCACAACCAGTGCACGCAGCGGCGTAGCCCGATCATTGCAGACAAGAATGTCTGATAGCGTGAGTTAGAATTCACATGCTGAAATTTTTACTTCAATATTAATATCAATAGAATCTTTACCGAGTTCCCAATACTATGCTCAGACCGCCTCCTAGAATCGTAATTCCCCATGTTTATCCGAAGATTATTCATGTTAAAAATTATTGAACCTTGTTTTGAAATTTTGATCCTGCTGAATGTGTAAGAGAGATATAACAAAGGGTAGCGTCTACAACTCACGAATTTACACCCTCAAGGCGCTCGTTGCAAACAGTTATAGTATGCAAAAAAATTCAACATCTGATGGTGAATTATCAGAAAATACGTATTCCGGATTATGGAATGAAACCAAACGAATTTGGAAGAGTGCTTGACCAGAATGCCCCTTTCGATGCATGCATTTAGAACGATCATCCGAAATGGGAGACAGCATTGTTTGTGTCCTATAGTGACTCTTGTATTGATGTTCAATCAAAAGATAGATTTTGCATAAGCAATCGTTACCATTTGATCAAGGTATTGTGCATCTGGTTTGAAGCTTCAAACATGCAAAAAAGAACTTGTATTTTGATATTGAAAAGTAGGGTTGAAATATTTTACTGATCAATTGGAAGAAAAAACGTTATTGGGGTTCGGGTTACAGCTTTGGTGATGGCATCACGTTTCCGGAGAGGATGTACGATGAAGACAGACACACATTACTGGGCGAAAATGGGCCTTAAAACGCAAATGCAGAATAGTATGACCAAGACAGCGGTATAAAGTCTTCCACAGGTACTTCAGTATTAATCAATGTCATCATTCCGGATCATAGAGACGCGGTGAAGCTAGAACCGCGACATGAAATAATTATAGCTCCAAACAAATCAATGTTTCTAAATACTTAGTCACTACAAAATCTCATGAAGATATAGAATGAGTAGCGTTTTTTCCGTGTGTGGTTTACTTCCGACTGAAAAATGAATTTTTTCCTTCCCGATTTTTTCGTTCTCGTATCATTGTTTCAATTAATAGGAATGCTCCAAATGCTGCCGCACTTTTCGAAATATTATCGATATAGTTATTAGTAGTATGGATTTGTAGCTACTCAAAAAGTCAATAAAAGACTTATCATTGTTTTTAATGTCAATAGCTTGAAATAATGTTTGATAATCGAACAATATTATAAAGAGATCGTCTCCCAATATGTTCATGACCAGTACATTCATATGATTGAGATTTGCTGTTAA
Source organism: Meteorus colon (assembly GCA_030523085.1). Lineage (NCBI taxonomy): Eukaryota > Metazoa > Arthropoda > Insecta > Hymenoptera > Braconidae > Meteorus > Meteorus colon. The sequence continues at coordinate 13,346 of JAPYZH010000893.1, read as the reverse complement.
TACTTTACATGTACGGCATTGAATACTGATGAAAGAGTATTTTTGGCATTTCCCGATTCTCTAGTTGGGACATTTTTTGAATATTATCTTGTCAGACTTCGTTATCTATTACATCTTAACATGTTGAATCAATCTACACGGAGAGAAAATTATAGATGAAATTGCAATTCTAGCATCGTAATGCAGGACTAGACTTTTATTCTTGTTGCTTTTTCAATGTTTTATTGGAAATTCTCTGTTCCCATTACATATTCTGCAATGTTAACATAGTAATTTCAACCGAAGTTTTTTGTATTAAAGACTATTTGAGAAATCACAATGTTACATCGTAAAAAACAAAAACAAAAAAATTCAAATTTAGAAGTTATATTTTCTCTTTTGTCCAATCGTTATATTTACTTTTGGATAAAGCTATCATTACGGTGCTGCCTCTGTAAGAATACGATGTAAGCTAGAAAAATTACGATGTGACATCGTAAAACTTTAATTTATGTAGAAAAAAAGTAAAAATCTGAATGACTGTACTGGGAATCGAACCCAACCTTCGCGATTAGGAAGGAACTGTCCTACTGATAGGCTATTAAAACTAATATTAATTGATGATGAATTGGTTTATAAATATTGAGACACATCGTCTATTTTATGTTGATGCACCTTCCATATCCTCGAAGATTCTACTTTACCCATTGTACGATTACGATGTGAACATCGTAATATGTACTGAAGAAGATAGGACTTTGTATTATTTTTGGTAGGATTATTTTCTATATGAAATTCACGATGGTGCATTGTGAAAATGACTACTTTCGTGATGGAGTCCTCCGTTACAATTTTCGATAAAGTAAAATACGATGTTAACATTGTAATTTCATCTGCTGGTGGTGTGTCTGGGTTGGTGGGGTGGGTGGGGGTTGGGGTGGGGGGGGGGGGGGGGGGGGGGGGGGGGGTAAAAAGCTTAACTTGGAGTTTGTGGGGTTTCAACTCTTGTCCTGCGGCCGCCATATTGGAAAAGAGGTGGAAATGGTTTTTTCGCCATATCTTTTAAACTTTTTGTTGCAAATTATATCTATAACTCTGGATCAATGGCTTTCAGTTTCAGAACCAAAAATAACAAAGTTATTAACAAAAAAAGAGGAAATTTTGGGAACAAATTTTCTATTTATTGTTATAACTTTTTTTTGTCATTTTTCAAAAAATGACTTCAGAGCATTTCTATAGAGAAGTTTCCAACGAACAATTTTCATATGAACTTTTTACGAATTTCATTTATTTGTTAGTGTTTTACAGCGCTGTAAATCTAACATTATTTGTTTGTACTCGTTAATATGCATTACTATTAGCCCGTTCAAGTTAGGCACGCAAGGTTGCATAAATTCGCAGAAAGCTGAAAATTTGTATGAATGTTCGGAACACCATTATAAATAAAATGTCGAAAGTTCCCATCGATCCGCTATTTGTGAAAAAATTTATTCAAGATCAAAGTTCACAAATATGGGTTTTTCGGCCAAATAATAAGTTTTATCACAAAAATAGGTCAGGCTAAAATTGTAGATCATGCAGTTATCTATAAAAATTGTTCATATACTTTTTTTCTTGAGCATCACCGCTTCTGAGATATAACGATTCAAGTTGAATATATAGATATATATATATATGCGCCGCATATGTTCCCAAAATTTGCTCTTTTTTTGTTAATAACTTTGTTATTTTTGGTTCTACGACTAAAAGCTATGAATCCAAAATTATAGATAATTTAATTTGCAACAAAAAATGTCTGGGCACAAAAAATGTGCAATGAAGAGTTTAAAAGATATGGCGGAAACCCATTTTCATCACTTTTCTAATATGGCGGCCGGGGGATAATGGTTGAGACCCCACAAACTTCAAGTTGAGTTTTTTATGACCTGCCCCCCTGCCCCCCCGACACCTAAAATGAAAATTGCGTACTCTCACAAATGCAAGGTGACGCCCTCAAAAATGTAACATTTCTATGGACTTACTGCAACGTAACTCAATGTGAACTCAACACCGAATTATGGTCCAGAGAGGGTGGCTCTGCAAATGCGTTGCATGGAATATAATACAAAGTAATTACGTAAAACAACAATAATTGGATTTACTAAATAACATGAAAAGCTCTCTTTCGCGAAGACCAAAAACTTCACGTAGTAATTTGCGTTAAGCGACTCTCAAAAGGATAGTTGAAGCGTCTAATAGTCGAGTCATTACGTCGGAAAAAAGGCATACAAATGCAAGTGATCCGAAAAAGTTGATTTTTCTATATGTTGTAGAGGAGGCTCAAAAAAGCCTCTTCCTACGAAACATATGCTCACGCACTTTTTTGTTGTTTTCCGCACGTTCTACAATTTATGTCTTAAAAATTTTTCATCTACCGTTGATCGCTGTTATCGAGATATCGAGCGCGAAAGTGGAAAATTGAGAGATCGAGATTGGTTTTTTCCAATTGCATGCCTTAAGCGTGAGCGTAGGTATGCTCTACTCTCGCCTAAAAATCGTGATTTCGATTAAAACGTGATTATCATGATTTAAACGAAAAAAATTATGTATAAAAAGCACATTGAGATAAATAATAATAACTACAGAACACGTTAAAAAGATTTTCTTATCGATTAATAAGATTTTCCAGGAATAACTCGTTTTTCTGACGATTTGAATGAATAAGAGCGTGGTATACACAAGAGCACTGGGCTTGATAACACTACAACTTTGTCAAAAATCATTTTCACGATTTAATTTTTTTTTTTGTTTTATTTCTTAGCTAATTTGCCAAAACCCTTGTTAAAATTGTGTGTCGAAATAATTCCGTTTCATTACAATCAATATATTCCGATTGTCAGTTCGGTGACTTTTTTGCGATTCCGGCAGCCATATGTAATATTTTCTCTTAAATAAAAAATACACGCAAGCAGGCACTGTACATACATGGTTAAATAACTATCTGTTTTATCAGCTGTTAAATTTTTGCATTTTATATCAATTCTCCACCAAGAGTACGCTAGTGCGCTCGACTTACAGAAGAAATAGCACAACTCGCGGGAAAATTCAAAAAACTAATAATAATGAATGAAAATCCTAACCATAGAGATTCAAGAAACAGTTACATCACGTTACCTACTCAATTAAATGATATGAGATGAAACTTCCTTCGCCATCAATATTAAATTAATCAAATAAATATAAATATTTCATCATTATTAAATCGAATCATTGCATGCCATATTCGCGTAGCTATTTGCGTAGTTCGCGTAGCTATGATCTACTCTCGTCTATAAATTCTAATTTCGAGTTTTTTAAGTATATACACTAAAAATTTATAAAAAAAAAATAAGCAGTTTTGAATGAACAAATGAAATTAGAAGGATATATATATATATATATGAGAATATAAAAAAAATTGGCATGAGCGTAAATCTATTTTATGTTTACCAACGTTTCTCGACTAAAATTTTCGACTCGAGTTTACAATAAAACTATTTGAAAATTAAAAATAAAAAAGAGGATTTTTGGTAAAAAGCTGATATTATCATGACCCTCTAGTTTGAATAAAATACATACAACATGAGTGCTAAGGGCATGCACATTTGGTTTTACCGAACTTTCTCGACTTTTTTCTTCTTTCTTGTGATAAATATCGAAAAAGTGTTTGACATTAAACTTGTACAACATCTTAATATCTACAATTCGATTTTTTAATTTTCCTTTTTAAACGAAAATTACGTCTCGTAGCATGCTGCAAAGTCGCAAAGTCCGCGCGAAGTTTCAATTTCATATTAGCTGCGCGACTGTGTATGTTGTAATAAATTTTCGATTGTAGGGAAAATTATGAATGTATGAAATAAATAAATGATACAGATAAACAAAAGAATAAATAGAGAACCGGAATTTATCTTTATTTCGTACATGCATTATCACAATAAATCTCATACGAGTGATTTATAAATTTTCTGTATCATGTATTTGTTTTATACCATCACAATTTTCCCTACAATCAACAAATTGTTACACCATATACAGCCGCACATCTAATATGAAATTGAAACTTCGTGCGGACTTGCCGACTTTGCGACAGGCTATGAGACGTAATTGTCGTTCAAAAACGAAAATTGAAAAATCAAATTGTAGATATTAAGATGCTGTACAAGTTCAATTTCAAAACACTTTTTCGATATTTATCACCAGAAAGAAGAAAATTGGAAAAAATCAATCACGATCTCTCAATTTTTCAGTTTCGCGCTCGAAATCTCAACAGCGATCAACGGTAGATGAAAAATTTATCAAACATGAATTGTAGAACGTAGGAAAAGCAACAGAAAAGTGCGTGAGCATATTTTTCGTATCGTGACGTAGAGCCGAGTTATGGAGAAAAAACCAAATTTGACGCTTTTTGCAAAATTGCTGCGAACGCACATAGGAAATCTTGGTTGACAATTCGAAGTTAAGGTTTTTTGAGCCTCCTCTACAACATATCCAAAAATCAGCTTTCTCGGTTCACTTGCATTTTCAAATGTATATAATGACTGGACTATAACCCGAAATAATGTCTCAGACAAATAATAAAAAACTGTGTGTGTACTTATGTTCGCACATTGGAAATTATACTTCTTTGGTGTAACAAAACAAAAATTATTTCAAAAATTTCATCCAGCGTGCCAGTACTCTACGTTTGTGAAAAAAGACGATGAAATAATAAAATTAAGATATTAAATACAATTGATGAAGGTTTAATTGAACTAAGTGTAACTTCAAAAAGCATGATCTAGTAACAATAACGTTTTCATATAACCTGCATTGAAATGCGAGTTTCAATGCCTGTTGAGCCAACCGAAATTAGTCAATTTCAGACCAATGCGACTGCCGGGCAGAAAATGATCATTTTCTGCCCGCATGATGAAGTTGCAGCTTTATTTTCAATCCTATCAGAGTTTTTTTTTGTTTATTTCATACCTGTCTAATCGTCATTATAACCGTTAACTGTATCAATTGACATATTGTTCAATGAGTTTAATAAAAAATGGTAATTTTCGCTTTTTGTTTGAAATTATCTAGTTCCGGTTGGCTCCAGACGTTGAAACTAGCATTTTTAATGCAGGTTATATGAAAAATATAATGTGTGACGCGGGATGAAACACGATTTCAGACCAGAGTGAAGTTGCCTGCCCGAGCGTAACGAGGGCTGGCATCACTCGGTCTGAAATCGTGTTTCATCCCGCGTCACACAATATACTATTATTTATACATCGTTAAATTATTTTTATGTAATAAAAATATTTGTATTTGAGGCACTATTTAATCGTTTTTCCCCGTGTTTGAGATAGCCGAATGTGTTGCGTTCTTATCGATGGAATTCTTCGCGTTAATCTGTTCAGGTTATCGGGTGTCGGGGAATTTTGTATATGCACCGCAGCTTACACTATTATTATGTTGGGATTATCACGTATTCCAGTAGATGAAGACAAATTGTGTACATTGCCACCAACTTTTCCACAAAATCATTCAGCACCATTGCTGACATCATTTGGTTGAATTAATGGTCTAGGGGTAACTACACACATGTCTGATTCCACTAAAACACTCGAATATCCACTGATTGTTGATTGATTGCAATCACTTTTTTTTCCGCAGCCCATAAGTTTCATTCTGCTCCGCTTCTGTCTCCTTCTTTTTGGGCTCCTTTACTTCAGCTGCGTCTGCAGTTTTCTTCCTCATATATTAATTCGAGCAGTTTTCGACATTGGTTTTAGCCATTTTACAAATTGAAATGAAAGGATAATTATACGCATGCGTCAAATAATATGCATATATATATAATATTTGGATAATAATTATGTATTTCCAATACCAGTGGATAATTCTAATACTTGCAGAAAATTAATCTCAATTTTTCAAACATTTATCATATTTTATTCACACAATATTCCAAATGAATTTGCTCCCAATGAGATATCTTATACGCGCTTGATGTTATTTTCAATCAGTAAATAATTTTGACTATTTGACTGCACTAGCCAAAACACACGAGTGAGTTGTCGTGTGTCTTGGCAAAACCAAATGCCTCTCCTCTTTCCACCTCTCCGGATTATTCATGTATCTTATTGGTTCGCATGTTGTAACATACATCCTTTCTATTAAATTACTCGATGTTGATTATGTTTCCCCTTTCTCCTTGGATTGAGCACCTATTCGAATATATTTCCAAGGGAATACAATTTTATGACGCTTTCCTAGTCGGTTAACCTGAAATCAAGAAGTGAATATACTCGGGCAAAGCCCGTGGATGAGTTTTATATTCTTTTATCAACTCCTTGACACATAGAGGTTCTCTTACCACTCGTGTGAGTACGCATGAGGGAATAATTGGGATGAAATATCATTAAATGACAATGTATGAGTTCATACTGTCACAAAATACTAAGGATTTCAGCCTTTCCTTATTTCCTCTTCGTTATTTAGTTCGTTATTGGGTGGGTTGACAGCGAATTTCGCTCAGCTCTTCTTCTCATTTTGAAGATTTACCGTTGCTCTAATTGGTCTGTGGTCCGACGGGTAATTCTGTTGTTGCTATGTTCTGAAAGATTTCTGGTAGATATGATATGATAGAGTCTGTTTCGTTTGTGTGTAGCTTATTCGGTAATTGTCAGATCCAGCAAAGATTTAGTTTTTTCTTACAATAAGTGTTTATGATTTTTAATTTCTTTCAAATGGGAGGATTTTTTTTTCTTGATGGTTTGAGTTTTGAGATCTACTTGAAAGTGTATGATATTGTCAAGGAAGTCTGAGAGATTTCGTATTTGATTATGGCTGCATTAGCTCTTTTTCTTTTGATTCTTACTTGAGTCTGCAACTCCGTTTTCTTGGCGGTACTTGCTGCGGCTAGTCTTTTTTTTTTTATGTAGTATCAAGTGTCTCTGAGAGCTCCTTCGCGTTTGGGGATGTAGATTTTCATACCGAATTTCGTGACTGTTATAATAACAGGGCGAGATTTGTCGGTTTTTGTACCTATTCTTGTTATTGAAGTGTTGACAGTATCATCCTCCACCTTTCGATGCTTATTTCAATACTTATTTAATTTTGCGATCCTAGTATAAACTGATCGAAAGTTGAATTTTTTGACGCTGTATTCATTGGTCTTGAGTGGCAAGTACATCTACTCGCCGCTAGCCAGCGTGGTATAGGAGATCGATGTTTGAAAATGATCAAGATATCAATACAATGGCTTTTGGGATAGTTGTCTACTGGTGTTAAGTTGGCCGATCAGCTTTTGCTAATTCTTTTTTTTTTATAATTTTGGCGGTAATTGGCTGCCTAAATAGAAAATTTGGCGGTGCATAGATTTTGAGTAAACTAAAAATCAAATTTTTGTGTTAAGTTAGCCCCAAAAAAATTATAACTCGATCAAATATATTTGAAAGAGGCTTAATCGATAGGGAATTTTTTGGTGGATACAATAACGCTTATTAAATAATTTGGCGGCCTTTAATTTCTTTATAATTAACGTTATTTATAAATGAAAATGAATCAGGCACTGCCTGGTGATGCCACCGCACCAAAGAAATTAAAGGCCTCCAAATTATTTAATTAGCGTTATTGTATTCGCCAAAAAATTCCCTATCGATCAAGCCTCTTTCGAATATATTTGATCGAATTATAATTTTTTTGGGGCTAACTTAACACTAAAATTTGATTTTTAATTTACACAAAATCTATGCACCGCCGAATTTTTTAATTAGGCAGCCAATTACCGCCAAATTACCGCCAAAATTATAGAAAAAAAAAAATTAGCAAAAGTTGAAATCGAGCGGCCAACTTAACACCAGTTAGTTGTCTTTCGGATTCGATTTATGCGTATACGATGCGGACCGTAGCTCAGTAATGCCGCCTCTCAATGATGATATATTATATGGAATAAAATGTTATGGTTATTCCTTCCTTCAATGTGCAGAAAATAATTTGTGTCCTTCATTATTGTAATTTTGATCAGCGTGTTTAATTTCATGAGAAAGCGTGCAGAATCAGGCTCAAAACGATGCACAGAAATCACGGGCATTAAGTCAATAGAGAATCTTTTTCCAACGCCGTTTCTGGACATTCAGCCCTCCGGAGTCCGAGACTTTTCAACCATTTTAGCAGGCGCAGGAACCACAATAACACTACTAATTACCCGTGGACAAAATAACCGAGCGACATAGTAACTGAAGACAAAGTGACCGACCAGTAGTATGTATGATGTCTCTGTTTACTTGGTCGTATGGTTATTTAGTCGCGAAATTTTATTGCCCACAGATTTTTTGTCCGCGGACCAAATGTTACGGAACTGGGACCGCGGACGTTCACTAATAACTATTATGACTATCACAACAATTTTTTCGTTATACTATGTATACGGGAGGCGCCAATTCTCCATATCGTGATTATCACGAACCGAGTGAATCCCGGCATTGTATGGCTGTATTTCTATAGTAACGATACCGTTTCATTATCATCACTATTTGCTGGTTAGTCAGAATAGTTTGCTATACGTCAGAAAGCTAAAATTTTTGAATTTCATGTTAAAATTAATTAATTTCTGTATCACACTCCGAATCTAATTTTATTCTAAATCATGCGGTTACATTTGGAGTTGGAAGTGCTGGCGCTTGTGGCGTGGATAGCGATTTTCACAATTCGGTTTTATATATTTTCTTATATTAACGATACTCGAAAATCATGATAATATGTATTTAGAGTTTCGTGTGCATCAGTATATGTATCGTGATTATGGCCACAACTTACGACGTCTTTATGGGAATAATAAGTATACTGTATATTAATATGCAACATTGTTATAGAGATGTATCTGTTTAGTACCTATTTTAATACGACGTTCCCGATCCGTTGGATAGCCACCAGAGCGGCACTTTTTTCTCCGTGAAAATATGCGTGTACGCAGTTTCGACATATATATCATCATTTTAGAACGATAACTCATTGTTACATTGAAATTGAATCGTGCATGTCCTCGTTCATTAACCCGTGGTAGAACAGTGTTCCAGATGCTGAAACGCTTTGTTCAATTTTGGACAGTCTTCGTTACAGCCACTTCCCATGATTTCATACTTATTATTTTCGTATGCCTAATTTATAATAATGATCATGAAAATTAAGGGATTCAATCACAAATGGAATTGCATATTCATTAGAATATAAAACAAAAAAGTTGAAGATCCTATTTTCGTATGAAAAAATATTTCAAAGTTATGATTCTGCTTGGAAAAACAAATGTCGAAATCAACGACCTCTAAACTTTAATACACCGCAAGGGCATTTTCTATGTAAGCTTTTTTATCTTTTCCTACTTACTAGCATGATACTCTCTGAAGAAAGAGGAGACACATCACATAAAAGCAAAATTGTGTACAGCTTTATGAACGCGTGATGTGTCTTATGTTAGAAGTGGATTTTTAAAACTGATAAAATAAGGAATGAAGTATCAACTAATTGAAATTTTTGTTACACAATGTTTTATAGTGCTGCTACCATAGGATCCACCATCGACACTAACCAGCCTTCGGTCGACCAACTAGAAACGGTCTAAACATAAAATGAGTTAGCATCTGAATAAATGTTTGGCAAGAACAGACAGTTTTGTGCAATAATTTGTAGATACAGCAATCATCATTCATTATTTCTACTACATTGATTATTAGTATTTTACATTTCCCCAAGCTAATCTAAGTTCAGTGAAACGATATCTGCCATCTTGCAAAAACTTCCGTTAAACTACAACCGATTGGTGAAAATGCGAGGAATATATTTAGGCTCTGTTCTCTTTTCTGGTATTCGGAAACATAATCGGACATGTATTTGTTGGCAGGAGCATAGAAAACCTGACGTATAATACTGTAAAAAAAAAAAGAACAGTTCAGATTTCAGCTTTCTTGTAGGTAATATGTTAACTTATTTATCTTACTTAACTGTATCATCTGTATCGATATGATACTTGAAAATGGTAATCGACGATATAAACTAATGGAAGTCACTTCCAATACTTTACGTTAACAATTTATGAAAATCAACATGTTTTGTCATTCGGCGCAAAATAAAAAGATAGTAAAAATGACTATGAGAATATTTTGTTTGTATTTGTTATATCGAATAGCCAAATTTGGTGATCCATGTTAATCCTTCAGTTGATGTCGTTTTAGGTTTGTATTCCAATCCAACATACCCGTCATAACCCAATTCTTCCAGAAACGATAATATATATTGATAATTCAACTCTCCAAACGTATCTGGCTCGTGCCTATCGGGAACTTGAGCAATCTGTACGTGCCCTGTGGAAAAACATTAATATTCCATTACTTGACATCATTTGATCTTGTCGGCACAAGCAGGGTGGGTTCTTATGCGCATAATGTCATCATCTTCCAACAGTAATTCAAAAATGTAGATGTACAGAAGCAAATTTATACAAATTTGATCACCAGTTCGAACGATTACAAATCATTCGCCTCGTTTGTATGCCATCTCCGCTGTTATGGTAAAAGGACAATGTAAGTATGTATGTTCTAATTATTTATATTACAACTGTACTATTACGGGGTACATTTCTTCCATTTCAAGAATCTTTCTTCAAATCTACGGTATCTAACTTTTCTAATTTTTACTCTGCGGTTATAATCTTCTTGCACATTTTTCTCGACGTTTTTTTGACTCGAATAAGCTCTCTCCTACATTTTTACGGAAAGTATCACTATTTTTCATTTTTTTTCATGATAGACTATAGACTAATATGAACAGAATATGAATTATGATGCTTCAAAATGTAATGAGAAGAATATTTTTAAATTATTTGCATAATTAGTTATTCATAAGTACCAATGTGCAGAAAGTTTTCTTTAATTGTATTCGTAATGTTTCCGACAATATGCTGCAAATGGAAGATGTCAAACATCAGTTTCAAATGAGGACTGTTGATTTTTTTAACGAAAGTTAGACCTGAAAAAAGCACCGAATAACAGAAATTACCTTGATGACAAGTAGACTTCCTACAAATACTTATTGCAATTAGAAACAGAACAAACCTTTTTTGAAGTCATTCATATAATAATGAGGCAAAGAATAACTGTTGATAGGCTCGATCAGTCCAATAATACCCTCTACCTCAAATCTATCAGCAGCATATCGTAAATTCGATTCATAAACAGCATCGTTGAGGGATGATATTGACTGCACGGTGCCTGACATCACGTGAATCCTAGGAAAGAGGTGCAATTTTGCGATCAAAAACGATGAGCACATGTTATCGTATAACTCCCTTCGGAGATGATGTTAAAATTACACCGACTTCATACAATCCAAAGCCTTGGCATAAGCAATAGTCATCTCAATACTGTCCTTGAACTCCTTCTCTTGACCAGGGATAGCAGCAAATCCCAACTCACCCTTCGTCACATCCCCTGCACATCGTGAGAAGATATTTAAATGTCATGAGATTTAACAAAAAATGTCGGTAAACTCTTCACATCATAGCAAATTTTTAAAGATTTCTAATAGAAAAACTTGGCGTATTTTTTTTCTGCATTAGCAATTATGAAAATATTCACTCAATCAAATATCATTTTTCTTCTGGATTACAATACAGCCACATTCTATGTTGTTCATGAATACTATTCAAGTTGGTAAATACTTCTATTCACAACGAAAAACAATTACGGTTTATTAGCGATACGTTCATTTGAAAATGGCTGTCGCCGAGTGCACCAGTGATATTTATGAATATGTATTTACATTTAATGCGCGCATATGAGAGAATAAACATCTAAATTTGACATAGATGTCAATACTGAAATTTAAAAAAAAACTTCATATCAACATACACAGTAGCTCTTTGCGATAAGTTCGTGCGTATGGGATCTTCACCGCATGTACTATACAGTCCAACGGAGGTGATTCGCAGATCCCGAGGTAATAATTGGCACTTTATCATCATAAGTTGTTCATCCCATTTTGGGCGTTATCAAACTGAAATTATTCGGCCTGATGACATCGCACTATCTTTTTAATGGGAATCATCAAATTTATGACGTTTGAAGTATATTGTGAACAATCGTCGAGGCATCACGAACCGTACCGGCAAAGCGTTTATCTGAAACTTTTCCATTAGTGACCAATTGGAATGCCCAATACTAAATTCATGCTGTAAGATGGGACTGTACATTTGAAGTTTTCAACTTGAGGTATTACGAGCTATGGGATCCCAGAAATCTTTTCCGATGGAAAAAAACATTTCCATAGGGAGGCGATGGTTCAGAATTTTTATTTACCACTTTTTGTGTAATAAACCTTGGTAAAATTCAAGATTCAAAATTGAGAAAAAAGTTAATTGATATCATGTCGATGATTCTTGTTCTTTATGATATATGGATAATTAAGAAAATTATCGTGAGTTTCAAATTTTTCATTCAAAACGAAAATCGTTCTAATTGCATTTATCAAACAATATTTTTCATCAAAATGATTAAATTCAATCATCAAAATTTTTTTGAGCATTTATAGATGCCAATAGAAAATATTCCTCATGATAAAAAAAGTATATTTAATTTTTCATTTGAATTAAAATCGATCAGTTATCAGACCATGGAAGTCACTGAATATAGAGAAATTGACTTATAGTGTCATTACACAAATCTAAAGGTTAATTCAAAATATGCTCCACATATTTGTCATTAAAACCGAATCAATTGACTGCATAAATGAGTCCACATTTGTTGTAATTGATAAAAGTGTGATTTTGATGTACTAAGCGTCAAATTGAAAGAAGTTGGTTGCTATCTTGCCAGCCCATGGGAGGTATTGAACCGAATGAAGATTTCGTTCTGATGGATTTTTTCTTTTGGTGTGAATATTAGTTATAGTAAAATACAATCATTGTCCTCGACTGCTCTAACTTTTCTCCTCATAATATCGATGTGATCGATAAGACAATGATTAATTCAAACTGGCGTCTATTTGTGTTCCTGAAAGCTGAGCGTACACAAAGAGCAGCGCCTCTACTAGCTCAAATAGGTACAGAAAAAAGGTATGGAGAAGAGATATGAAAAAGGAGTATGGAAAAGAGGTATAGAAAAGGGGTGTAGAAAAGGGGTATGGAAAAGAGGTATTACGAGCTTCTATCGGATGGTATTCTTAGGTCAGATGTACTAGCGTATATGTAGAGTATTTTCATGCTAACTCTCATAACGATAATAAAAAATTTTCAAATAACCTGTTGCTCCAAGAGTAATTCACGCGGTGACTTTCCAGAATTATCACTTGACTGCCTATATGATGGTATGTATTATATGAGT
>JAPYZH010000892.1:0-15862 GCA_030523085.1 Meteorus colon | reverse complement strand
TGAACGTCGTCCAAGTTATTCACTTGACTATCAGCACAATATTTTCGAAGGAAAGAATGGTCACATCAGTGCTGGAGGTGGTGCATTGAAATTGCCTGGACAACACGTTCAACCACACTTCGGAATTCAGGGGACATGGCGATTCTGATGTGGTGTTGTCTAACTCAATGATGGAAATAAGATTCATCGAAAATAATTTTGATTAATAATAGCTATCATGATATCGCGTAAGTGATCGAGTTGATACTCAAATAATGGATGCAAAGCGTGATTCCATTACATTTCACATAAACATCTTCTCTTTCATCATAATATAAATTTTTCCACCGATTCTTCTCGAGATAAAAATGATAATAGGGTGTTCACACCTGTTGAAATTCATCAAAGAAATATAATTTCAGAGTCTCATCAGATCATAGCAATTACAATTTCAAATATATCACTATATTTATGAAAAATTGTGCTGCAGATATCAATTTTATACACCGAAATTTTTCATAGTTTTTATGATCGCTAAAGTCATCTATCAATGAATTCCATATCCTGTGTAAATATATAATTTAATGCATAATAAAATGAGAATAGATATAAACTAATAAGCATTCGATTTCTCGATATATATTTAACTGTTCCTTTCCATTAACATAAGACGAAAAAAGTATGTGAAAGCGAATTGACTGTATATATTCATTTTATTTATATAGTTATACATCACAGAAAAAAAAGTCCAATATACGACCGTGAATCCCATCGACATTGCACCAAAACAAAAGAAAAAGATACTTCCAAACACGCGTCTGTGTGCGTATGTATACCAAAGAAACAAGTTATCAAATGACTAGTGTGATGAAGCGCATATGACTCATGTAATCGCTCTCTTTCGTCATGTGTCGATGCAAAACATACGTAGTATCACGTTACTGAATAATTTCATTCAACAGTTCCGTTGAATATGCATGTAACGGACAGTTGTAGAAAGTCAATGAAGTTCGTGAATAATGAATAATCATGAGATTTGTGAGTGAATCATGCGAGGATAAACAAAAGAGTAATGAACCATGGTGAAATGAATCTTTATCCTTGAACAAAATATTTCCAGACCTCCTCAGACGATGATAAAAAAAAATGTTCGATATTTTTATCATGAGGATATTTGGCTGATGGATGAAAACACGGGTGATCTCAAACCATCACACTTGTATTATATTAATAGTTGGAAAATACAGAGGCGTCGCCAAGTATATCGTCGCGTCATTTTAACAATGAATGCCGGGATCCCCGGAGAGTTACAGAAGGCGGGACGATGTCACTTGTCATTTTAGTTTTATTTTTTATTCCAGTAATTTTTCGATTCGTTACAACTTTCCCTCCATATCAGAGCTTATGAACCGCATAGTGCCGTTTCATAATTATTATTTTCATAATGACTTAGTATGACAAGAAAATAATCGACATTTCGTATGATGGAAAGTGCGATAGCACTGGGATATATTCCATTGTATGTAACATTGACAGTGGTGGTAAATGAATTCATTCCAAAATCCAACAAGTCAAATACTTACGATATCAAGTGACAGAGTAAAATTTTGCATTCATAAACTCGCAGAAAAAACTAGTCATGAAAATATTAAAAACAGGAAGACGCTAAGAATATTAAAGTACATGCAACGATATAAAGGGGAACACAAGAGGAAATTCTTCAAAGAATAAGATATCGATTGAATGAATTCATCAGAAAATAAAAGGTTTCACAAATATTTTCAATTGAAATAAAGTTATTGTATTTGTCTAGCACATTCTTTTGCTTATTTCTGCAACAATTTCAGATAGAGAGGATTGAAAAATATGTACATCACTTCGATATCAATTTTTTATTTTTATTATATGCGAACGTACACATTCAGTCACTTGTTCTATCAATATGTATTTGTATACAATGACATAAAATCTTATGCTTATTTAAAAGTAACCCCATAATAAGTTATCATGATTGAATATTTGTTAACAAATAAATAAAACTTTTCTTGTGAATTATAATTTATCAGTTGTGGATTCGGATGAAAATATTTTGAACCCCTTTTTTTCATAAATGTTGTTCAGTATTGATTATTTCACTTGCTAACAATATCCAAATCATTTCAATAAAACATATTTTCAAAACGGATTAAATTTCTCACAAAATAAAAATACTCTCGACACGAATGTGACGTCCATTCGTAGTGAAATAAGTCACAAGTCTTAATACGCATGAATAAATGGAGGAGCAAGGTTAGCAGCGAAAAGATAAAACTCGCTCTGAAAGATCATCTTGTCTCATCGTGAATTGATGCAACGCATACTCCACTTGTGCCTTATATGAATGATCATGTCTAATGGAATTGTGCAACTTTGAACACGATGAGTATACTTTGTCGGATTGTAAATAATGAGACTGGCTCTATTGTCTCAATTCATTGAAATTAAGTCATTACCAAATTATTAATGAATGAAGAATTTTTTTTTGCCCCATGCGGAGTCATAAAAAAATTAAATATAAACAAGAGTGTATTCTTTGATACACATTACATAATTTACACGAATCTTTATCACTATAATCATATATTTTCAATACATATGATAGCTCTATATGTTCGTATATACACTAAATTTATTATTAGAATCGCATGTATCGAAATGTATTTTGCATGTATTCAGAATGCGTTGATAACATTTACAGTATTTGAATAGTCGTGAGTTGTATAAATGATATGAAAAAAAAGAAAAGAAATATCCTTTAGACTCGTCATGTATCAGTCGTCCGTGGGGGAAGAACATAATTATTTATAACACCGTGCGGTATCATCGATTTGACCTATTGTGGGACCATTTGGAGGCACTGTATAATACAATGACCTTATGAATCATGTGTAGACACTTTGGCGTCAGCCGATACAAACAATGAACCAGGGGATTCCTGAAGCGATTACGAATAACGAGGCGCGCGAATCTTTTCTCACAGGATTATTAGATATTTCGGTAACTCCCCGAAGACGATGTATATTTTTTTATGATGGAGTATATAAGCGATACACAGTCGTCTTTAAATCATCAAATCATCAGCCGATCAGAACTCAGTAGGAGAAGAGAACAATCAGGAATTATTACCATGAAGACGACATTATTTTTGCTTGTGATAACTGTAGTCATCTGTTCGGGGGAACTAAATCTCAGTCCTGAACACCATGAACTACCATATGTCGTAAGTACAAGGAATATCAGTGGGTTTTTATTAGAAACTATAAAGATATTTGTTGAAATCAGGATCTCTCTAAACCACCCACACCAAGATATCGTCGATCACCACAACCAGATCCACAAGGTTCCATAGTGTTTCAAGGCACCAAGCCCCGACGTTCACCTCAACCAGATCCACAAGGATCGATAGTGTTCCAAGGCACCAAGCCGATGAGTGGGCCTGAACGTCGTCCAAGTTATTCACTTGACTACCAGCACAATATTTTCGAAGGAAAGAATGGTCACATCAGTGCTGGAGGTGGTGCGTTGAAATTGCCTGGCCAACACGTTCAACCACACTTCGGAATTCAGGGGACATGGAGATTTTAATTAATTTCGTGTTGACCAACTCAATCATGAAAATGAGATCAGGGGAAAATAATTTCACTCCGTAACAATAATGATAATCTCAGAGTCTCATCAGATTATAATAATTGTAATCTTAAAGTATTACTATATATTTATGAAAAATTGTGAAGCATATATTGATTCTATACCAATAATTCTTCCAGTTTAATATCATCGCTCCAGCCGTCACCTATGATATTCATATAAAATGTACATATTAAACAAACAAAAGAAATGAATATAGATTTGAACTTATAAAAATATTTCATGATTGTTTCATCGTCAATCTGTTTCGGTGAAAAATGAAATTATCACTGGTGTCATGCGAACATGCTCGTCCGCAGCGCTCGCATCTATCTCGCCTCGTCAGCATATGTTACCAAGCCGAATCGTGACAATATATACCGCAGTAAAAGGGCCACATATAATTCCGACATCGTTAGAACAATTCATGTATTCATAAATGGTTGTCAACCGTCCTGAGGATATAAGGCTGTAAAAATGACTGATGCATTTAGTGCGCAGTTGTGAAAATATTATTTGTTCAAAACTATTCGCAGAAAAATAAATTAGATGCATTGTAGATGTCAATCTGTTTTTGTCGTCAAGCATACTCTGGTAACAAGATTGTTATCAATTTTATACCTGGAGAGTGTACTTCATTTGTAGTTATATCGAAACGATTTAAATCTAGGTTTTCTATATTCCTCAATAATCAAGAGTTTCCTTGTAGTGAGCTTAACAATTGTCTTCTGTGATTGTCCATCGAGCAATATAACCCAAACGAGAATGGTTCATGCGACTCAATCGGTGCAATAGTATTCAGCTGCGTAAAAGTGGCCGAAGGGCTGAGAGTGGCATTGTATTTTTATTGCTGCTTTTCTTTTGTAATCATTCTTTGCTTTATAGTTTCTTCCGTTTTGAAGTAGAAACCTTTACAAGCCATATTATAATAAATTATGATTATCTATTTATCTGTATTGAGCATCAATAATTTGTTCCATTTACTATTTCTTGAAAATACATAAATTTATAACCGTGAAATGCGGTATATGTAAGCGTTCCAATAAAATGCTGTGCCGGAAACAATCCTGTTCATTTCATTCAATTATCTGCAATACCGAGTTGGATCGGTGGGCAGTGGAGTGCACCTGCAAGTTATGATCCCCAAGTCTAGTATTGTCATTTTTAATTTAGTGTGATGTATTTGTACCCTTTTAGAAAATAAAACGGAAATTGTATTGTACAGAGATTATTGGGTGCAACAAGAATAAATTTAACTGCTTTAGAGCGACAAGTGGTTCATAAAATATTAACAGACGAAGGGTTCGAAAAGGAGTCAATAATAATAGTGAATTTACAAGAGGAAAAAAGAATTCATAAACAGTTTATGAACCCCTTCTATATATCATTAAATAATATTGAATGATATTTATAACGATGCTAATAATTATAAGAATGAATGATTTGATATTCCTATATTATTTAACTTTAATTCAATCCAATGTAATACTTCAAGCGAATAAACTATTTACTGTTTCTAAATCATGAATATGAGATCATTGAGTTTCATAGTAAGATCCAATTCTTCAAGCTTTCACAGAATTATGATGATGAGCTCGCAGATATTTCTCTTGAATAATAGAAATTCAAATATTTTTCAAATTCAAGTATTGTCATCTTTTTTTGGGACACACCTTGCGATACTCCAAGATAGTGCCGACCTTTGTTACCATGTTGGAAGAATAATTGCATTGGTCCGTATACAGCACAGTTTCCCGTCTGCCACGTTAATTATTGTATAACTGAGTATACCACAGATTCAAATATGTATGTCATTCTGGGATGACCCATCAGTAATGGAAGCGACTGGACTCCTATCACAAATAAATCGAATCATTCATTCGACGAATTTGTTTCAGTATTTTCTTCTAACAATATCGTGAACGACACTCCTTATCATGCGGTATATGAAAAAATTCGTAGAAATGTTATATCGTAGTGTATTTTGGTAATTCCAACTCATCTGCATCGTATTCATTATGGTATGTGTGAATACATGTGATGTTCCAGAAGATTGCGACCTCTGCCCAAGGAAAAACAAAAGACTCAATATATACACTCACATTTTATATACATAAAATATGAGTGTGCCGTTGCGTACACGGTGAACAGTCTCTCTATACATTTTGCCCTATCATTGTATTGGTAAGTTGTGTCGCACACCACTTGACACCAGGCCCAGCAGCAGCGTTAATGTTAGTCGTCTGGAACACAAGCGTTACATTCGAACGATATATCTTGACCTCTACGAGTATTTCATCATTAATTATTCAACTTATTAATTGCTCGCTCATCATTGATAATTGAACAATAAACAATCATTCAGTCATTGTAAGTATTTTCACGTACACCAGTCTTATTCTTATTCCGGGTTTCGCTTCTTCTGATCTCATGATAAAATGATAAAAACAAAAGCGAATACAAATTTTCAATCGCAATATTTTGAATGTTGAGTTGAGTTGAGTTAATCGTCAAAGAACAAAGCCATATCGAAAAATATGTAGATTGACGACCGGGGCTTTCGGGGAACATTAATTTGATACGTATTCCTCAATAATTGATATTGCTGAAAATAAACTTTTGTTCGTTATTAGATTGCCTCAACGGGTTCACGACTCTATATAACTCACCGAAAATTCACCACACGGATATGGCGTGGGTCGCTGGTGAAAAACCTATCATAATACGACATCAGCAGACAATAATTGGGCACCGTTCATATATCTCCGATAATCTATCTATAGAGAGTATATCCCTTTGTAGTGGTTCACTTCCGGATGTAACGTTCCATATATGTTTTTCTCAAATTGATCTCAACACATTCGCTGTTGACATATCAAAAATGCCCGACGATCTAGTAACTGCCGAGATCAACATATGGGTGGACGGAAAGAAGTTAAAGACAGCGGAAACAAATAACTGGACCAATAATTTTGAATGCAAACAAATTCACCCTGTTAAACCAAGTTCCTTCGTATTCGAAATTGAAATAATATGGCGCGGTCATTTTAAACAAATACCATTAGCAAGTGATTTGTATCACAATCTGGAACATCTCTTCCACACGCAGGAGTTGACTGATTTCACAATATCTATCGATAAAGAAGATATTCCCGTTCATAAAGTCATTCTCGCCGCTCGAAGTCCTGTGTTTCGGACGATGCTCAAAACAGACATGAAAGAATCACGCGACAATAAGATGATTGTGACAGGTGTCGATATTGACGTCATGAAAGAATTCATCAAGTTTTTGTATACAGGTCAGATAGATGTGGGTTTGGAAATCGACATTCTATTTTCGATCCTAGCACTTGCGGACCAATATCAGATCACGGCGCTGAAGAAACTGTGTTCCGAAATTCTGAGTTGGAAAATGGTTGTGGATAACGTTTTACCTATTCTGAGAGCGGCAGATTCGTATGGAGTCCCAGATTTGGTAGAACGAACAATTGATTTCATGGTTTACAAAAAACGTGAAATTATCGAGTTGGAAGATCTGAACTATTACGTCACAAAGCATCCGAATTTATTGATGAAATATATGGCCTGTCTTATAAAATCATCTTCATAAATATTATTGGCCTCATGTGACTTTGGAACAATAATAATTATTGAGATGCATTTATGTGTATTGTGTTTACCACACAAAGTTCTCGTGATATCGATTAGTAGATAATAAAACAAAATGAGTTCACAATATTCAATTTCATTACAAAGGATATTAGCAGAGTAATCTGCCCTATTTTTTTAAATCAATTCAAATGTGTTTATATTTCAAGCAAATGTGTGAAAGCTATGCTCATGTCTCAGCTGGCGCTTATATGGTTTGTTATAAGGTTTTACCACCAATGTAAAGACAGTAGCATCTGAATTTGGAACCAGAAAAAAAAATTTAGAAGCATTGAGAATTATTCACTTTATTTTTATTCGTAAAAAGACTGCAAAATGGAAATATGAACGTGTTGTTTCTTGTCATTATTAATATTGACTTAGAAACGATGTGCAAAGAATTTCCAAGAATAATTATTGAAAATTCATTGCTCTACTATACTGCATATTCAATGATGACAATAACTATTTACTAGTTATTATATTTAATGAATCTTTTCACCCAGTTGCTCATCTATGTCAGGCATATTCGTTTACATTCCGAGTATAACATTTTGCAATCAAAGTTCATGAATTTTATTTGTGGTTCATTATTTCTACAATTACCATAGACGCTTATGATATTGCAATACAATTCAGCATCATCTTTCAATAGCTCTATCCAATCGTCACTGGCAAACGTGTTTGGATTTTCGTATCTGGGCAGAGCAGTTTTGACTAAGTATCATTTGATTTTATATTCAACTAACTTCATCTATTGCGAAAAAATACGAAATAGTGGACGCCATCAGTTTGTTTGAGCCTACTTATTCTGCGGATATTCCAACAATACTTTCATGTCGTTATAACAGCCTATTCGTATCTTCGAATAATAGTGCAAATCTGTTTCCCTTCATAATTCAATTCTTCATATCGTTAAATGTATATAGCATGTAAGCCCATATTATAACAAAATAAAGTATTTCATGTAAAGATCTAGAAAGATTTATGTGTCACCAAACATGTATAATTGATCAAAAATAAATTTACATAGATATTTGTCAATAACTACCAACATTTAGATCGGACAAGTGAATGAGTCCTCTGATATGCAAAGAATAGGTGATATATTTATGCTTTCTATTGGATCAATTTTCACTTTCATTCGTTTATCCTTGTGTTTTCATGGTCATTTCATCAATTCTTCGGTGTAAGAGAATTCGCGACAAATTTGAAAAAAAAACACCAATCGATGATATAAATGAATTATCCCCGTGCACTCACTTCAACAAGATAAGGTGATTTCAGAATGGAAAGTGCATTATTTTTTTTCAAATAATTGAATATGAAGTTTGCATAGAATAAACTCATATCACGATTCTTTAAATTCTTTGGTTGAAAATAAAATTAAGTTATTATAGTTGTAATAACGATTGTGGCTATGATGATAGAAAACGATACAGTTCTCATTGCGCTTTTGTTAGTGGATTTTGATTCAGACACGTTACTCAACGATGATTGATCACTAGACGCCACTTCTGGCATAACAGTCGATAAAGCGGTAATGTCATTCGTATAGACATGTGACTGATCATTGTACACTAAAATATATTCCGAGTTTTCTTTTCGAATGTCTTGTTTCATGCGCTCTAACTCGGATATATAATTCACATCGCAAATAACTTTCTGGAAATCCTCCCAACAAGATGTACTATGTTCATCTGGGATGCAAAAAGATGAAATTGAAACGCTAAACTGAGTCATTATGTGATGCGACGTTGCCCAATTTAAAGTGGTTCGCAGTGCATCATCACATTGGATAGGATTATCAAGTACCCTGAGTTCCTTCAAATTCGGCACTGTTTTCAGGTGTTCAATTGTAATGTGTTGCAGTTCATTGCCATAGATTGATAAAAATCTATAAGACATAGAAATTAATAGTTAATCAAACATTCGAATGGATTTTTTGGAAGAAAAGAGACGAAATAAAATATGAATTACTGAAGTGAGTTGACTGGTGAAGTTGGTGTACTCCAAGTCTTTATTTGACAATCAGCAAGGTCCAGAGTTGATAGTTTTGGTGCTCGTCGAAATGGTGACATTTTCAGTGTTTTAAGTGGATTTTCAGCAAGACTAAGCCGGTCCAATGCAATAGCGCCCTCGAACATATCGTCGGGGATATTTGCTATTAAATTTTTGGAGAGGTCGAGAAATTGCAACGATGATAATGGTTTAAAAAATCCACGTGGCACTTCTTTCACTCCGTTTTTGTATAAGGTCAATTGTATCAACTTTGGCATTGCATCGAATGTTCCATCGACAATGGTTCTGAGACCGCAATCCCAGCACTCAAATTCATAAATGTTGTAAATCTCACGAGTGGCATTCGGCTTGAATACTGGCAAATACTTTATTTTATTATTGTTAGCCATTTTCAATACTTTGAGTTGATAATTATTTCGTAGATGATTCTGTGTAAACGAAACAATATTACTTTGTTGGATTTCTAAACATTCAAGCTGAGTCAGATGTGTGAAAGCATCTTCATGAATTGTCTCTATAGCATCCACAATTACAAGTGTCTTCAATGCAGGTACACCAATAAAATCATTTTCGCCAATATGTTTTATCGAATCACGTTCTAAATGAAGATATTTCAGTTCAGGTGCTTGAATGTTGGCTAAAGATTCCACAACACTGTACGCCACTATCAATTCTTCGAGATTGATTCCATCAAAAGTATTCTGTAGTATGTTCAAATAACTTATTTGACGCATTTCAAGTTTAACAAGGTTACGAAGAGGCGTGAAAATACCTGGTATTATTTTAAAATTCGGACTCTGCAGAAAGAGAGAGTTCAAGTTTGGCATTTTACTAAACGATGACGATGACCAACATTGGTAATCAAATACGGAAAGTACAAGTTTGGTGAGAGTTTGTGCATCGAACAAGTAATTTCTTGTTGTATTACAATCATCCATGAAGTGTTCGAATTGATAAATTGTGAGACGATGTAGTTGAAAATTATTCTGAAATATATCTGGATGAATGTTTAACCGTCCATGATAGTCAGGCGTATCGGAAATGCAGGATTGTGACCATTCCGGCGCAATTGGATCAAATGTATTTGGTTGGTTTGTTATGGCAATTGACTCAGGATAATCAAGACCATGCGCATGAATTTCATGTGGGCCAAGTGTAAAGTTGTCAGATGTTTCTAATATGAAATGCCCAATCTTCATTCCGGCATACGATCCATTGATCATTTCAGTGCATCTGTGTAAATAAAATTTGAATCATTAAATAGTTTATCCATAAATTTAATACAAAAATGTATTCTGAGAGTATTCACCTTGCGGTAATTGATGGTCCTGTTCCCATTCTAGTGCATGTACAGAAAACTGGACAAACAATGTCAAATATTTGACTCGTTTCTTCTTCGACTCTTGTTGAAATACCGTCATCTACACTTATCTCTTCTATATCCGGTATTAATGCCATCATAATTGGGCTTGTTAACGTGTAAATGCACATCACGAATATCGATACTCGGCCAATGTTTACTTGCGGCATAATGTGTTTTCTCACTATTTACATAGGAATTATCAAACATTAATGCGCAGGAAAATATAGCGAAGAACTGGACAAAATACCAACTTGCTCCTCATGCATTAGATTTTCTTTTGTTCACTATGTCACTCTTATTTGCCTCAATAAAATGATAAAAATAATGACAATGAACGCTATTGTTCAAATATTGTTTTTCGGTCGTGCTCATCAATATAGGTATAATCTATAATCACTGCGAGTGGCGCACGGGTCGCATCGATCACCTCATGAAATCGCCTTCATAAATTAGATGATATTGACATCATAATGCTATTTTCGTGAAACAAAAGCCCCACTATCAAAATTCCAGAGTGCCGCTTTCAAGGTCCAACTCAACCAGGGTTTCATCACATTGAAAGTCGATTAGATAAAAATTGCTTCGGGCAATATATGTCCAAATATCGGATCAACGACACTTCCTCCCACACGAATGCCAATAATACTTCAGAGTAGCATTCATAACGTTTTTTATCTTGGAATAGTTTGGCAATATGAGAAAAATGACAATACGATCCAGCTACGCAAAACTTTCCGTGCGGTTGATGGTTCGAACATGTAACTCATTATGATTTAAATCGATGGGTGGTCGATGGTTTCTTCTTCAAAGTCTTATGTGGACATCCGTTCGTGGTTATTAACTTTCTCATTTCTGGTGAGGAGAATTGCTCTCGGACTTCAAGAGGTTGCACGATGAGGGTTTTGATATTTAATACCTTTTGAACTTTGGCGTAAGTAATATTTAATCAACAGACGTATTACTTGGTATACGATCAGTGGTATCAATAACTGCTATAAGTCCCATACAAGTTGAATTTTTCATACAAAACATTCGGGGCTTGTGATAAACTGGTGTACAATCGCCTGGCCCACATCTGCAAGCTTCCTTCGATTCGTTCATGAATATCCAATTGTTGATTTATATTTATGTTCCATAATGTTATTGGAATTAGTGATTCTGATGAGATTCGTATACTTTATTTCATGTAGCCAACTGAAGCTGGTTCAACATTGTTATGTCACAAATTGACATGATCAAGAATGATAGATGAAGAACCACGAAAATAGAAAGCAGCTGAATTGCATTGTAACACTCATCAAGTAGAGTTGCAACTTCAATGTTAGAAAACTATGTGGATAGATTCTAGAACCCGGATGGACTCGTACTAGTCCTCAATTTCACATAAACATGAGATAATAAGAGTGAACATAATTCAAGATTGAATTATCAGAATATTCTACCTCCGTTAATGCTTAATTGCAACTACAATCTATTTAATGTGGAGTAATCTAGGTATCCTGTATTTTCGTGTTATAAATTATGAATGCCCACACACAGTTCACATGGTCACAATTTTCGAAAAAAGATCGTGTTTATGAACTTGAATTCGAATGAATAGATCCCATTCTAATTTTCATGATCGTGCGGTCATTACACGCAGAATAAGGTCTTGTTCAAATAGTTTAGATACTCCCTAATGAAGTCAGAGTGATGTAAAAGTTTTTGCAAAAATCATCTCACTTGGAAATTCGTGACAAGGTCACATTTGAATTTAAAGGCCTATAGACTAAATCTCCGTGAGTTGATACGATATCACATTTCTTGCCTTTCTGTGTATGTGGCCACAATTTAATAATTATCGTTATGGCAATTAAGATGACTATAACAGAAATTAAATTAATGAGTAATATCACAAAGTTGTCATAGCACCAGTGATTAATGCTCCACTCAACACGCTGTTGCTCTGACACATTGTCAATGCAGTAATCGTTCTTGTTTTGACTAATGCAATTTTGCTTAGAAATTTCATTCGGATTGCATAATACATCCTGGAAAACATCCCAACAAGACTTGTTATCAAATTGGGGATCACAATAAATCAAAGTTGGAATATTGACAGTTGTTTCTATGCCATGCGATTCCAACCAATCTATTGTTTTGTTGAAATCATCGTCGCACTTGATTGGGTTTCCAAGCGCAATCAGGCTCGATAAATGTGGCACTGTATTCAGTTGGTTCACTGTGATGTGTTCCAGTTTATTCTCCGAGAGTGATAGAAATCTATAACAAATTGTAAAAGATAAATTTGGTGAAAACTTGCCACTATAAATTGAATGATTCAGTAGAATAAAGTAAAGTAGAGTTCAAGATTAATTTACCGAAGGGAATTGGTTGGTGCAGTCGTCTCGTCCCAAATTTTTATTTGACACTGGCTGACATCAAGCCCCAATAATTCAGGTGTTAGTAGAAATGGCGTCATTTGAAGCGTAGTGAATAAATTTTGGGCAAGATTGAGCTGCTTTAATCTGAAAGCGCCCTTGAACATATCGTGGGGAACTTCCGATATCAAGTTTTTGGAGAGGTCAAGCGTTTTCAAAGATGATAACGGTTCAAACAAACCACGTGGTAATGTTTGCAAACGATTCTTTTCTAGAGATAATCGTGTTAATGCTGGCATGGCGTTGAATGTTCCATCAGCAAGGGACTCGAGTCCACAATAGCAACAGTCAAACTCATAAATTGAGTAATTTTTGTTATCAGTACTATTTAATTTGAATGCTGGTAAACTATTTAGTTTTTCATTGTGAGCCAGCACCAAAACTTCAAGTTTATAGTTGTTCCGTAGATGATTATCAGTGAAAGAAACAATTCTATTACCACCAAGATTTAGGTGGATTAGTTGGTTGAGCTGCGAAAAAGCATCTTCATGGATCGTCTCTATATCACTGTTAACTATCTCGAGTTTCTCCAATGCCGGCATACCAATAAAATCGTCTCTACCGATATTTTCCATGATATTATATTCTAAATAAAGATGTTTGAGTCCATCGATATGAATGTTGGCCAATGATGTCAAAACGCTGTATGCCAATATTAATGTACGAAGATTCGTTCCATTGAAAGCATCCTTTACTATGTTTAAGTGCGTTATATGACGCATTTCAAGTTTAACAAGTTTGCGAAGAGGAGCAAATATACCTGATACTAATTTCAAATTTTGTCTCTCCAACTTGAGTTGCGTCAAATTTGGCATTCTAGTAAAAGTCGATGATGACCAACATGTATAATTCGTCACGGATATAGAAAGTTCATTAAGACTTGGAGAATCGAACAAATAGTTTCTCGATACATTACAACTATCTCTGAATTGATAATATCCGTCTACATTGAGAGTCTCAAGTTGAGAGTTGTTTTGAAATATAAAATCTTTTATATTTATTTGGGAAAACACTTCATCAATCAAATTGTGGCATCTATGAGAACAAAATAAAATAATATTATCATTGATGAAAAAAAAGGAACTTGGAATGTAATATAAACAAAATTTACTTTGCAACAATTGATGACTCATCTGGTTTTGTGGAGCATACACATTTTTTTGGGCAATTAATTCCCATTTTGTCTAGTTCCCTTGTTGCATTCTCGCTTGTTGTTGAGAAGACACTATATTTGAATCCTGATGAAATTATCCACGGCAAAACTATAAGTATTGAGAACGTCGAGATACATATGCATGCTATTAACACCGACATCAGTCTGATGTTCACTCCTGACATAGTGAGAGTTTCCAATATCTATGTGAATATAATTGAGCCATCAACACAAATCTAAGTACAATACAGAATATAACAGATTTCTAACTTACTCGTCATCTGTGAAAGGTTCTTCACCTCGAAGATGTTCTCAATTAGCTGGATGAATACACCAAAATAATTAGAATGAATTTCATTGTTCAAACTTTGCTACCTAAGTTCGGTTACAAGTAGGCGCGGTCTACTATGACTAAATGACACCGCGATAGAGTACATAATTTCCACTCTATCGACGTCACGATGCTATCTTGATGAGTCCGAAGCCCCACTGCCGGAATTAACAGACATCGTTTCCAAGGTTCAACTCTAAACTCAAAACCTCATTAAGTCTCGAATTGAGGGTCGAACGAATAGAAAACAAACTCACATCAATTGTAGAGATAAGATAAAAAAATGATAAAAATGATTACGACTCAATTGAGGTGATCTGTTTGGACATTCTTCATACACAGTGGCTTGCAGCAAATTGTTTGGCTTGTTGTAAAAAAATTATTGAAATCTCAGTAACTGTAGTTTTTCACCTCAACCTGCTCTCGTATTTTATGGTGCTAGTCATGATAGAATTCAATATGACTCTTCATAAGACACAAAATATCTCGAAAAGAAATGGCCAATTGCCCTGATATTTCTGTTCGGTGCGAAGGAATAGCCAATAAATCGCTATAACATAGTGTGATTCAATACATCTAGCAATTTATATCGCTATCGACATCTAATTATCTGAAAATTGACAAGAAGCAATTTAAAAATTCTTGAGAAGTTACCAAAATCATAGGTATGGCGTCCGACTAATCGAACAGAAATTTTGTAATCTCACCTCAAGTAATGTGGCGTGTCTTGATCGTTAGCTTCCATTGAGGATAATAACTCTGTTTCTTTCTCTTCCAATTTCCAATGCCTTCCTTTATAAACCCTGCTTTACACATCAGAAGGTAACAAAAAGTAGAATTTTTCACCTCATTTTTGCAGCCTGTGGAATTTGATTGACCGTTTTCAGTTTCCACAGTGAAATTAACGTAGGTTCAACTAGCAAGGAAAAATCGATTCTTATATCAATTATAAAATCTATACACGAAAGTGGAGCTTGAAATACGAAGCAAATAACTCAAATTTTCATTCATGGCAATACATCGTTGAGCACCTTATGTTCCTGTAATTTTTGAATTGATCGGAAAAACAAGTTTCCTCAGTTCATGGTAGACAATCGCACACAGTGAAATTGTATTTACAATTCATGTATCATAGCCTGGTCCTTTATTAACACGTTCAGTGACTATGGAACTATAAATAAATAGACTACAGGCCCATGTTGAAAAAATTATGGGTCATTTGAACCACCAGGTGACCTATCTAGAACGATATAAGAGCATAAAATAATAAGATTCAGCAC